>VYZX01021683.1:384828-410392 GCA_013401335.1 Brachypteracias leptosomus
GAACATAGAGACCTCCTAAAAACAAGCTTCTGAGGAGATTCAGGGGAACCAAGATCCATAAAAAACTCACTAGCCACTTTTGAAAACAACAGTAATGAGGCAAAATGGAAAAGCAGACAATAAATCATGTCTGTGTACATCTTTCACTATTTCATTTAACACTGCTCAACAGACCATTTCCACCAGGATCATTTCCAAGAGTAAGTAAGAACAAAACCATTCTGCCAGACAAGTGTTTTCCTTTCCTTCTGAAAGAGTATCTTGGTGCTTTAATACTTTGTANACCAAGATCCTTAAAAAACTCACTAGCCACTTTTGAAAACAACAGTAATGAGGCAAAATGGAAAAGCAGACAATAAATCATGTCTGTGTACATCTTTCACTATTTCATTTAACACTGCTCAACAGACCATTTCCACCAGGATCATTTCCAAGAGTAAGNCAACCTAACACTGCCTTCCATTTCTCACACCATCACCCCCAGCAATATTAGTGTGGGTTATCTGTATTTCTTTTAATCAAAAGGTATCTTCAATACTTATGACTTTCCTCCTGAATGTACATTCACATCTATAATGTAGACTAATATTTTTAAATAAAATATCTAGAAAATAAAAAATCCTCCCACCTTCCCACAAAAGCTCACATGCCATACTAAGTTTCATGGGAATCACTTTGAAGCAACATGAGTAATGTGGTAGCCTTGCACTTCTAAACCAGTGTCCATATAAATCTTTAAGCTACTTTCACATTCTTTGGTTTTTTTAAAACTATCTCCAAAGCAGCTGAGAAACCAGACCAACAGACTCCGCCAAAACAGCATCGTGTGGAACTGCAGCTTTCAGAGACAGGGGAGATGTGCACAGCCCAACAACAGAGCAGACCACAGAATAAACCGATTTGTATTTGCCCACGCTCCCAAACCCTCCTGTTACAAGTCCTCTGTCCCTCAACTCTACCTTGTATTGTTACATTTGGTTGTCTGACATGTACATATGGAGTTGGGGGGCAAGAACAACTGCATTTTAGCTTCCTGGCCAGGCAACGTGCTAGACAAGCATCATGCAACAAGCCTATTGCCTGTAGTCTTTGCATTGTACAAAATTGAAGTATGGATTCTATTCAGTCTTTAACTGAAAGCCCCTTCACACCTTGCAGTCCTTTCATATTTTCTCTTGTGCCTTCCCAGAACCATTATCTTGAAAGAGAAGCAACCTTACCTGTTTCCAAGAGCATCAGCATCTTATAGCTCCCTTACTTTGTGGTTTAGAAAAGCATCTCCTGAGAAAGAGACACTAAGCACGTGTTTAAACATCTTCCTGAATACAGCCCAAAGAACTAGGCTTTCTTACATTACTTATTATACCCATCTAGCTTAGATGCCTGTAACTGCAATTCTCCAGTTCTCCATGCCCACAGCCTCCTTCCAGTCACTGAACAGGGAGCCAGAGCCCAGCTTTCCTCAACACCTTCTAGAGGAACTTAATTATCTCCTCACCTTTGGCCCCTCTGTCAGATTCAATAGGGTCCAAAGCTAGGGGGGGCTGTAGGAGAGAGACAAAGAGACAACCAGAACATAGGATTGTTATTCCATAAGCCTCATTTCCTTTGGAAACCAGGTCAAAGGAGTATCTTGGGACAAAAGACTTGTGACAGCACATCATTTACCTACTCATGTGCAGGAATGCAGCTGGGTGGCACAGTAATTATGGACTGGAGAATTTAGGTGGGTTTTTTTTTTCTTTAATGGTGTGCTTACCCTGGAGCAAAAGCTTTAAAAGGACAAATTGCAAGAAGTCATTATCTCACCCAGCCCCTTCCCATGTTTCCTCCCTTCCCCCTCTTTTTAATTTTAACCTTGATCAGAGCCTGCTCCAACAGTCAGGCTTCTCCTTTTGTTTGACACTGTAGTAAAGTTGTAGGGTTGTTTGTGAAATATGTTGCCATGGAAACTAATGTGTGCTGCCATGGAGATCATGTCAGATCCAGCCTCCCATCTTCACCGAAGCCTCAAGAAAGGAGGAAGAGAAGCCAGGGAGGGGAAATTCTTCCTTGAAAAACCAAAATGTTCTGAAATATTAGCAAACCTAACAAAAGAAGTGACAGAAATTGAGGTTACTATTAAACCACCAACATTCACTAATAATTTACTCAGTGCTTCCTGAGATGTCACTTCTTTTAGTGATGTTCCCAGAACCAGTGTAGTTAAAGGGCTTCAAAGTGATCAACAACATGTCAAAAATCTAAGATTCATTTTTAGACTGTCTAGATACCAAAAAAAACCTACCCAACAATTTTTCCAAGTCAAATAACTTCCAAAAGGGCAAAAGGAAGGGAAAAAAACCCCAACAACTATTAACTGTAAAAGCTGCATAATATGTATGTGGTTTAATAAGATAAATGAATTAAACTGTGATCCATGGCATACATATATGGTCAGATTAAGGCCTTGATTAAACAGACTACTAAGGAGCTGAAGCTAAATTCTAAAGGAAACAACTAAATAATCTCAGCATCTCTTCAAAGTGAATGGTGGATACTGAAAACTTGCACTCATTTCCTCATACTCTAAAAAACTTGATATTTATTTTTCCTGCGTCCCTTAAATAAAAGGAGAAACAATAACTAAAAGCCACCACTAAATTACTTTAAGGACTTATGAGGTATCTTAAATCCTCCCAGTAGCCAAATCCTAAGCATTTATGCTCCCTGAGCAAAATCTGATAGACACAAACTCTGCTTTAGCCTATTCAAATTAATTTTCAGCAGACTCTCTCTAATCAGTGTGCATGGTCTTCTTGCTTCAAAATTAAAGATATGGCTAAATCTTTGCCAGATCAGGGACAAAGTATGCTCGTTGGTTCATGAAACGACTTGAATCACTGATAATAAAAGCTCTGAATGTGGAAACATAGAAATGAATGTTTAAAGACCCATCATGAATAGCAATCTCTTCCTGAATTAATGCTAAATCCTATCAAATAAAATATCTATTATGTTTTATGCAAGGTATATTGCATCTCCTAATCATATCAGTTCTCCACACTTGATGGCTCTGCACTCAGCACTGACAGTCTGTAGCCTTTTACAACTCCCAATCACAAAGATTTTTCGATTTTATAAATACATTTGAGTGAAGACTATGACTAGAGATTTAAAATTCAACCAGTTAATATTCTGTGAAAAAGCAGAAGCAGACACTAAAAATACGAAGAAACATGTCTTCTTCCTCAGGCTGACAGACTTCAGGAAAGATATTAAGAGCTAAACTCTTGACAGAAGATTTACAGCAGGGAAAACTTTGCAGATCCATTAGTCCAAAAGCTTTGTCAAAGAAAAATAGTCCAGATCTCCTCGTGCCTGAAACCCATCCTGCTACAACTTCATGCAGGCTGCAGAGACCCTTCTCTGAAATCTTCAGAGGTCTACATCACTTTTTTGTGTACACAGGGTATTCCAATGTGCTTTTCACAAAACTAGAGACATGATCAACTCTTCTGTACTTTCACAAGGCAGAAAACTTACCTTGTATCTAATAAATCAAGTTGTGAGGATTGTAACATTATTTTCTGAGTTCTGGCAAGAAACAAATGGAATAAGGCAGCTCAGCTGTGCTGTACAGAATGAGAAGGAGAACCAGTAAAAGCTTTCCACAACTACACAGTGACAAATAACTTCCAGTAAATAAAGTGTATTTTAGATGAGAATAGGTTTTAGGATTCATTGATTCAGCTCACAAAAAAAAATCTTTGAAAAATACATTTTAAAAATGGATTAATATCCTTCAGTGCTCCTGCTCTCTGGGAACAGCAGGGATCTAACACCCACCTTGATGGGGACAGGTTGAAGCCCTGCAAGACACCCACAATAAGAAGACCTGATTCACTGAGATCCTACAACTTAAATTCTGTTTCTTTTTCACACGTCTACCTTCTTACTATAAACAGGCATCTAGAAAACACTTTGAGACTTCTCATCCATAAAGATTTTTTTCCACACACAGTAGGGGGAAAAACAGATCATAAAACTACAGCAATTCCATTTTAACCATATCATAAATAAAAAAGTTTATGCAATATATGGGATCCCATTTTCTTCTCATGTCATTCATCCAGCTACAAATGCACGAGGTATCGGGAGGGAAAAGAGATTCTGTTCTCTGCAGTGTTTCTTCTGTTTGGCTGCAATCTAAATAATACAGGAAAATATTCCAGGTAATAGGACTGAATAATCTTTTTCTAGCTGGCAACTGCTGCACAGACTGTAGGACCAGCTGACACACTATGCACCTGGACAGTTTATTAACTTTCTGGCTCTTGCAATGGTCCCCAGGGAGATTAAAAAAAAAAAAAGCTCATTTTTTAAATTCCCTTGATGTTGAAATTGTACAATCTTAGCATTTAGACTTTAGGAGGGCTCATGATTGACCTGATACTTCTCCAGAACACAAAGGTAAACCCAGAGCCCCAGACTAGACAAAGCCTGCCCCAGAGACTAGTCTAGACAAAGAGGAATAAACCTGGACTATAATCCCTCTGGCAGGCATTTGCACTGATGACAGATCCCAAAAGCTCTTTGAGTGGGCCAAATCCAAAAGAGCATCAAGAGATTGGGGATGGGAAGTAACAAGAAACAGATTCATCAAGAACAAATCACCTCAAACCAATTTAATTTCCTTTTGCTGCAAAGGAATGGTTTTTGTGGCTCGGGAAAAAGCACAAATACTTTATACCCTGACTTTAAATAAGGTTTTAGATACAACCTTACATAACATCCTCTTAAAGTCTGGAAAACATGATCTAGGTGAAGATAATTCAGGCTGGATGGAAAACTTGGGAGAGCTGCATCCATCAGTTATCACTGGTTCTACATGAGCACACAGCTCATACCTGGATGAATTCTGTGGGCTAGTCTTGCCCCATCTTTAACTGGATGACAGGAAAGAGTTGACTTATTTAATCTGTAGACCAAATGGAACCAAGGAAACCCACAAATGTGGAGGATGGGATTCAAACCCAATATGACAAACTGAAGAAATTGGGAAAAACAGGAAAGTAGTGCACAGCTGTCTACACAGACAGAAACAACTGCATAAATAAAGGAGAACCTGAACCTTTAGCGAGGTAAGAGTTCTCAGGGAAGATCCATTGGCAGAGGGGATGATAATCTGAATGTGAGACAGAGTTAAGACACTGAGCACAAGACAAACATGGAGGCTGGAAGAGATAAGCAGGACTGTGGCCCACATAACACATGGTTATCCTTCCACTCTGCTGAGCATCAGCAAAGCTTCGGCTGCAGGACTACATCCTTGCCTGGGCACTGCATTTGGAGACAAAGATGAGCCAACTGGAGCAAGTCCAAAGAGCCACAGGAAAAAGAAAAACTCAGGAAAACACAACTCATAGATACATATATAAAATTCGGACTGGTTAGGAAAAATGTGGGGGAAAAAAAGGGAGATGGAGTGGGAAGAATGGTGCAAGTGACACCGTTTAGTATTTAAGATGCTACTGCTAAGAAGAAAAGAATATTTTCTTTTGTGCCTACAGTGGATGGGACTGAATACACCACAGCAAGAGCCAGCTTAGACATTACAAAAAACTTCCTAATAATAAAGGGAGCAGCACAGGTACATGCTGCGACGAAGAGTCTGTGGATCCTCCATCCTGAGCAGCCTTTGAGAGCAGCTCCACGAGCTCCTGGCAAGCGCTGCAGGTATCATTGCTCCTGTCTCTACAGGTCACTTCCAGCTCTGTATTTCTATGGTCTCCCAGAAGAGACAGCAAGCAGTCATTTGTGCTCTGGAAAAGTTACTCCCCAAGAACAAGGCTGGTAAGGACTCATCTCTAGGCTCTACATTTCAAAAAAAGCCAAATGAATGGCACAACAGGATTGACCAAGGAAAAGAAAAAAAAGATATGCTTATTTCTTGTAGGCATGTTTTAAACCCAGAGAAGATGAAGCAGATCTGTAAAATCACTGTAAAAGACAATGGGAGAGAAAGGTACTGTGTCTGTAAGCAAAATTCTTCTTTCTCTTTCATAAAGGATGGCTTGGAAATTGTCACTACCCCATTTCACCAAGTAGCTACTTTAAATATCACTTCTAACTCAAAGAGAAATAAAAACCAGGTAAAATGACTGCTTGTGATGAGAATCTGCTTTCTGGCAACTGAAGAACTACACATGGCAAAAAAGTAATTGTATGTGGGGGTGGTTTCCTTTTATCAGCTGGCATTTCTTATTATTTGCATACTTTTAGTGAGATTTGCAGAATATCGTGGGACACAACAAGATATGACAGTTGCTCTAATTTCTTGTCAAATTTTCTATTTTCATCTGCAGTAAAAGACAAATGGGACAAAAGCAATGACAGGTCCCTTCCTCACCACATGAAGAGGGGGAGAAAAATTGCATGCACAAGTCAGCCATTAGTTTAATGCAAAAGAGATTATGGAAGCAGTAGTCACTCAAGAGCAAAAGGGTAAGTGATGTTCTCACTGGCCATTACGCTAATGGTGAGAGGGAGGGAATGCCTCAGTAATTGCCAGAGAGCAGGCTGAGAGACCTCTGGGGATCCAGGCAGCAAGCAGGGCACTACAGAAACTGCTCAGCTCTAGCACAGGGCTTGCAAAATCACACATGTTACTGCAGACCTTGGACCCATCCTTGCAGCCTTTATCTGTTATATGTCATTCCCTGGTTTGTTCAAGACCCCACAAGTCAAATGTATTTCAAAGGCATTGCCTAGCAGAGTGAAGGATCAAGTGTTAGGTTCCCTCCTCCTCAGTTCAAATGCTTTTTCCATAGCTTCCCAATCCAATCCTCAGCTGTGAACCAGGGAACAATCCTCACCCGTAGAGGCAAGAGTAGAACCTGATTGCACTGTCCTCCAATGCACAGCTCAGCTTTACAAAACCTGGTCACACCGAGGGAAGAAGTGAGCTGCTTCCTTTTCATGCCTCTACTAGACCCAGGGCAACAAGAGAAACAGCTCTTGCTGCTTTTTTAATATCTGCCATCACATGTAGGTCCCCACTCCTCAGCTGATCTTCTGCCAACCAATTAACTGCTCTTGCACCTCCAGGGCTCAGTTAGTGCAGAACTGCTCCTGGCAACAGGCATAAAAAAAAATTAACCCCATCAATCTGAAGCAACACAAACCCACTGAAATCTTCGTGAACTTACCCACTGCGCAGCAGGTACAATTCACACAAGGTTTGCATGGCTGCTGAACAGTACTCCTCAACTGATGCCACGCACCAGGCAGCAGATCCCTTTTGGCCAGTGAAGGCTAGACTCAGGTGGTATCTCTGGACTGCAGGTGCTCACCAGTATGAGTCTCAGCAAGGAACGAGCAGAGTCCCATGCACGGCTACATGCTGTGACCAGCTCTGATCCCCACGACGGGCAAGCCATTGCACAGACTAGATGTGCTCCCTGCAGTACTGCATTTGAAAAATGACCTTAATCAATCAGGTAATTAAATATTGCTTTAAGCCACTCTGTTGAGCATCATATCTCACAGGCTTGGGACACTGCACAAGCTCTGATGGGCAGACACTGCTAAGAAATTTCTCCCTCCTCTGTTGGCTTTTTGGCTATCCACATTGGGTCACTCTTAACGCAATCTCATTTCCTTAATTAAATCTTCCCTGAGGTATCATTATAGGGTATTATTTCCCTTTGATTCCTTTATTTAATATTTCAGAATAGAGACAGTCTCACCCTGCTTTCATGGGCTAGAAAGTTTCTCTCTTGATTAATCCTCAGAGAAGATGAGAGGATTTTTCTTGTTAAGTGACTAACATTCATGTTTGTTAAATAAACAATATATAAAGCTTAGGAAACCGTAAAGGGAAAAGTGAAGCACAGTCAAGTTAAAAAAAAAAAAAGAATCAATAAAAATAAAAGGTTGTTTCCTGCTATCCCAAACTTTACAGAGCAGAGTTTGCTTGTAAAAAGGAGAGGAAGACCTTCCAATCTACCTGCCTTCCAGCAGGTGCAGCACTTCTGTGAGTTTAATAAAAGACAGTGATTTTCCTAATGTCGTAGGACCTGTAGTCATAGGGTCAAGAAAAGTAATCTTGGCTTTCCTTTCCAGAAATAAATCTCCAGTGAGCACGTACTTAAAGTTTTCTAATCACAAACCCTGTAAGCATCATGAACCCATATGAGAAAGTCTCCAAGTCAGAAGCCTTGCATAGCGGCAGAGAGTCCAGCTCCTGATTCTTCAATACTTATGGACAGAATTATTGGCTGAATATGCAATTACCCTTCGTACTTTCTAAAAAGTACATTGCTCTTCATAGCTACATGCAGGTGATTATGAATCAACCATTACTGCTGGTGACACCTTCCACTGAACACAATGACATGCAGCCTCTCGTTAAAGCAAAACTGAATCCTCCAGGAAGATAAATGTGAACCATGTCAGGAACAAACTTCAAGACAATTCATTATGGACCACCACAGCAGTCCTGACCAATGATTCCAGTCCTCTGTTGCTACAGACAAACCTGTAGTAGATACAAAGTGAGACTTACATCACCCAGTTCAAACAGTTTTGCTTAAGTTTGCATCAAGGCTCTCCTGAGAGCAATATCTCCACAGGAAAGCCCAACTTAACCCTAAAACACAGAACGGTTGATTCCAAGCCCTCCTCCCCACTACAGAGAGCTCAGTTATTCTACTGGCACAAGAGGGCTCAAAGCTAGGCAGCTAAAGTAAGGTGAGATACATGTAGAACAACGGTGGGAGAAAGATCCTCAGAACATCCACTGAAAAGGACAGGACCCCTCAGCAGCCTCTGACACATCTAATGATCCCAATAAGCAACTTGTGCTTGAAAATCCCAAGCCAAATTCATTGTGGTCTTCTGTGTTTTGAAAGACTTAAATATCACCCACTAATAAGGCAAAATAAAAAACATCAGAAACGATCATCTCAGATAGGTAACATCAGATACAGTCTTGTGAGGTATAGCACTGAGCTGCAAATCATCCAGTCGGTGTCTGTACACCAAAAACCCGATAACCTGATATTATAACTGCATTTTACAGATAATATTGCAATAGCCATTCTGTAGGAGTAAATATTTGGGAAGGATCTGAAGGAAGACAGTAATAAACTACTCAGGCAGTCTCTTACCACTGGCTCAATGAGCAGAGAGCAGCCAGAAGAGAGTTGCCATCCCAGTGGCAGAGACCAAGTACTTCAGTCACCCTCATTAGCTAGCAGAAGAAGGGACAGAGGGCATGAGAGGACATATTTGGGAATTGGCAGTATTCAGCAGATCCATGAAGATAAAAATATGATAGACAAAAAATTGACCTGGGATTCAAATAAAATGGAACAGTGGAGAAAAATACCCTCAAGGAAAATTTAACTTGCAGAAAGCTGATGAGATGAAGGCTACAATAGAAAAGGATAAAAATGGCCAAGACCTGGGAAGAGATTTTTAGCAATGGAGATGAACAGAAAATTAAACAATAACATGAGAACAGAGGTGAATTTGGTCTAATATTAAAAAAAAGTTAAAAAATCAAAGACTAAGACTAAGTCCATGACCAAAATGTGGGTGACAGGAGGAGAAAAAGGAGAGAAAGGGGTCACATACAAGAAACTGAGCTGGACCAGATGAGAGGAGTGAACCAGGACTGCACAGGATGCACAGAGCTACAAGAGACACAAAACTGCACATTATGGGGCTGGAGTTAGAAGAGAATTACGTTGGGAGTTAACGCAAAAGGAACATCTCAAAAATAGGAGTGAACAGTACAATGGTAACAGATCAGGAAAGGAAGGGTATGTAGGTACCAAAGATGAGGCAAAGGAGAAGATTAAGAGAAGATTTAAGGAAGGATAAAAGACAACTGAGGGAAGATATAACAAATTCACAGGCTCATGAGTGGAAAAGAGAATGGAGGATCATCCACTTTCTCATATACAGGAAGGGGGTCATCAAGAGAATGCACTAGCAATCAGGTTCAACATACTAGAGGGGGTGGTTCTTAATGTGACAGTTAGTTGAGCTGCGAAATTAATTTTCAAGTTACAACAGAAGTGTCAATAGGTTCAAAGGAAATCATGAGAGACTTCATGGATCAGGTCTCTACTGAAAGGTGCTAAATCCACAGAAACACAATCAGTTAAGGAAGTTCCTCAGCAGAAAATAGTTGAGAGGTGGGGGTAAAGAAATAAAGAAAAGTGATTTTCTTATGGCAGACAAAAATCCCTGCCAAAATATCATCTCTGTTGCCTTGATTTCTTGAGAAGTCTAGACCAAAGATTTTTTTTTTACCCTTAGGTCTTCACATCTGTTCACAGTCCACAGAGGTGACCACTGTCACAAACACTCTAAGCCACCATAAACTAACATTTCTTTAAGGTAAAACACCTTGCCTTCCTCCCACTCCTCACTCCCAAGCTTGGTGTCTGCTTGTATTGCCATAAGACTTCAAGGAACAGTCAAGTAGATCTCGTCTGAGTTAAAACCACATGGCATAAAACAGGTTACTTCTAACCTGGGCCACTTTCCTGATGCAGCTCTCCATACAGACACACAAATGCATGTCCTGACCCGAGGAAATGACTGACATGCAGGGAAGAGTGGCTAGAAGAGCAGAAGGATGCACTGGGATTATTTAGCCTGGAGAAGAAAAGGCTCAGAGCGAATCTTATCAATGTGCATAAATAGCTGGTGGGATGGAGCAAGGCTGACTGAGTGAGGATCTTCTCAGTGGTGCCCTGAGACAGGACCAGAGGCAATGAGCACAGACTGAAATACAGAAAATTCCTTTTAACTTAGTCTAAGAAAAAAAAACCCATAACCTTTTTTTTTAAGCTGCAAGGCCTGAAGAATGCAGGTTACATAGATGATTGAATGGCAGATGTGACATGTCTACAAGGGGGCTCACATCCCTGCTAGAAGAGCATTTAAGGTCTGAAGATTTAGGGTCCATAAACTGAAAATAGCTAGAGCATTCCCAGCAGAGCATGACAATGATCTCTGAAAGATTCTCACTTTAATCCATGGACAGCTTAAATGAAAAGTTCTTTCCCTTTTCAAAATATGTATTGTTTTTCATATATTCTTGGCTATCTACACTGAGCCTATGAAAACATTAAACACAGTGATAAAGTTTCTGCTATTTCTCTTCTGCTTTGCCCATGGGCAGATAAAAAGTTTGACATCACCAAGTTTTGTCTAGATAGAGCACATCCTGACTAGTTCTGCCTCTGGCTGTGTAGATACGTGGAGCCATGAAGCCAGTGACACAGTGACACCCTCCAGAGCATCATCCAGCAAAAGAGGTGCAGGCCAGGGGAAGACTGAAAGGTATTTGCATACGCAGGATGCAAAGCAAGTGCTAAGCAAACAAGCACAAGAAATTGGTGGACTAAAGAGAATGAGAAAGTCTCTGGATAATAAAAAAATCCATTAACCTTCCTTCTTCATCTTTCTCAGGAGATGACAAAGCTGCTGTTAACGCTGTGCAGTGTGCTCTGAACAAGGATCTGCTCAGTTGTTGAACAAATGCACTGTTGAGTGTTCAAACTAAGAACAATGCCTCTTCCACATTCACGTTTCAATAGACTAAGCAGCTGGAGGAAGGTCTTCAACACACCAGAGCAATGCCCAGGGCAAAGGGTGAAGAAAGGTCTTTGCAGGAACAAGGTAAATCACCACAGAAGGAGAGAAAGAAAAAGCTGTTGAAATGGTAAGACTTGAAGCAAAGCCATCACTTTTCTGTCCATTGCACCAATGCCAGGTTTGACTACCTCAAAAGAAGTGGAGCCAAAATGGGACATTCCTTGATGAAGACAACTTTTGAACATCTGCTGCAGAGAGTTTGCCTTTCCTGTACCCTAAGACAGCCCAGCTGTGTCAAAGCACAGGCCTCTTACAACCAAAAATATCCCAACACCACTGAAATCAGAAGGGCCTAAGGCAGAAGAAATATGCTTGGTTTGCACCAGCTGAGGTTGAAAGCCCAAACATCATACAGGCTTGCTACTGAGAGGATAGACATATTAGCCTCCAATAGGTATGAAAAAAGGTGTTTGTGAGGTGGAGGGAAGTAGAGATAATGAGAAGTGGAAAAAATTGCTCCCAGCAGTGCCAGGAGGAAAAAAAAAAGGAGGATACTGATAAAATAACAGAATTGGAAAAACTGAATTAAAAAAAATGAGCGAGGACCCGTTCAAGGTGATCTTGTCAAGCCCAAAAGCAAACGTGTATTGGGGGGAGGGAGGCAGTCCCTCACTGATGGGCTTTTGTTTCCCAGTACACAAGCATTATAAATCGGCAAGTTGGAAAATCTGCGTGGTCTCTGTGCCACATAAATACACAGTGAATCTTTCCACACTTATTTTAAGACCTCATAGACCAAGCGCATCCCTAGTGCAGGATCAGGGATTTACATGTAGCAACAGAATGACCCTGGGCTTCCACCAAGTAAACATCATAGTACAAGACTACAGTGATGGTGTGTGCTGGAGACAGTCGATAGTTTTTAAGAAAGGGCTGGATAAAGCAGAGTAGGTCAAGACTCATTCTCTTCACCGTGGGCAATGGAAGCATTCTGAAGTTTTCCTTACAGCTGAAGCATAACAACAACAAGCACCACCTTGCCACACCTCCATCTCTGATCTCTCCCTACTGGATTTGATCATTAAACAAGGCTGCAGGGCTCCAGGTCCTCTGAACGGCTGCCAGCTGCAGTACAAACACATTCTCATGAGGAACATTTTCATTCTGTTTAAAACAGCTTTTTTTTTTTTTGACAGAAAACTGTTTCACTGGCAAATCTTCATGCAGCTCCACTACTTAATATGCCTCCCCTCCTCCCACACATGCATGCACCAGAACTACTTTAAGAAGATAATTATGCTGCATGCTTGCAGTGGGTTGGATTGCTCCTCTCAGGTCACCTGTCTTTGCTGGGAGTGAGAGACACCAAGGAAAGGAGTCATCAAAAGGAGGGTGGTTCAATGTCTGCACATAAATGACATGTATTCCCTCAAAAAATATATGCAAGGAAAAAATACATGGGTTGTTGTTTTGGGTTTTTTTTGAAAGAGAAGCTTGGTAGCCTCAGGGTGGCTCATACAACAACAAATGCAGCTCTTTACTCAAGCAGTCAGCTACTTGAAAACGAAATCATAATTATAGTGCCAAACAATCTTGATCAACAACTGAAGAAGTGTGTGTGACTTGTGGTGGGTCTCTAGATTTCAGCAAATAATCCACCAGTGCTGCACAGAACTGAGTAATACTTGTGTCTCCATCTCTTCCCTGTGACTCAGCACTCAGCAGGGCTGCCAAGGGCTGGTCCAAGCTCCTGAACCACACCTGAAGTTGGGCTTCAAAGACAAGGCCAGCAGGACAGCACTGCAGGGACATGAAGCACACACAGCAAGAGGAGGAAAATTGCACCCGATCAATGGTCTAAGCAAGTCTGCTCAATGCCCACCCTCTCTAGCCTAAAATGGGATTATATTTTTCCTCCAAAGCAGCTACATAAAATTGGTTCTTTATTAGAAAGAAGACCTGCTACCTCCAGCAGAAGCAAGGTTTGCCTGCTGACTTAAGCACAAAAAGTTTTTTACCCCCTGCTTCTTTTCAAAACTGGAGAGAAGGAGGAAAACAACAAAATCTGAAAGATCTGAGAGGGAGCTAACTTTGATTCATTTATCATGAACTGCAACATTTAACCATAGTCCTCTGATGATAAATCCTTGACTTGCACGAAGTCTAGCTGAGACCTCTGTGGCTGCAAAGCCTCCTTCCTGCCCTACCACCGATCGGAGGCCATGATCACAGGATCAAGAGAAGTGGTTATGCAAAGACAATGGTTTTGGTTGAGTGGTGCAGCTGGAAAGCATTTTTCAGTAATCTCTCACCTATCTTCTCACTCTCAAACTTAGAGGTAAGCCCAACAACTTTCTGAGCTCTGATCCTAGGTCCTCTGAGGCTTGAAGAACTGGTTACCACATAATCTGCTGCTTATCAAATCTCTGGCTGAATTACATTGGTATTCTATTACATGGGAATTTTTATCTGAAAGCTTTCATACTCACCATTAGCTGCCAGAATTCAACTCAGAAAACGACCACATCAAACAAGCCAAACATGCAGATTCCCACTGGACACATCACAGAGCCATGAATAAAAACAGTTCAGAAGACTAAGACCAGACATAGGTATTTTGGGCCAGCCCAAAAGAATAGGACTTGAACAGAATTTAGGCTTTAAAGTTGAAAATAGTGCTCACTGCTTTCAATGTAACAGGATTCAGGGACCTAGTGTTCTGCTCCTGTGCATCCCAGAAACACCAGTCTTGACATCCCACTTGCTACTCTACACATAAAATACATGAACAAGCCCTTGGTAAAGGAACCCAGAAACTCTCTCATTAAATCAGAATTATGCTCCCTCTTGCTCTCTGGCTCAATGAATCTTCAAATCTTCTACATAGAACACAATGACTTTGGCCAGATGGGTGTAAATCATGTCCCATCCTCACACTCACTCAGAGGAGCTCGTTGCCTTTTAGGGCACACTCCTGGAAAGACACAGATCTAGGTCTGATCTAAATCAGGTGCAAGAGAAATAACACCCTTTCCTGGAGAGGGAGCTCCTCCCTGAGCAACACGCCCTACCCAACACACTGGTTTTGGAGTATCTTCTGAGGACCTGCCTCCCTTCACAGGCACTTCCAACCAGCTTTGCACCTAACCCAGGCTGCAAGCACGCCGAGGGGGCTGAGATGCAGCGAGCTGCCCCTGCCTGCTCTGCACTGGAAATAAAAGCCCAGGGCAGGAACCCTGTTGCTGCCTGCACATAAACCAGTCATGTGCAGCCAACTCAAACTAATCTTTTACACCCCTCTTGTTGTTGCAGTGCTGCACAAAACGTGGCTATAGTGTCCTGGATATAAGCTAGTAAGCTCTCAGTATGCCATGTAGACTTACCAGCTTAGATCTTCATTTGCTTAAGGCCCTCTTATCACTTTTCATTTCAGCATGTGGGCGTCCCCTTTCATGGTCCCACAGGGATTATTTGGATTAGCAATACTGCATTTACATCCCTTTTGGTCCAGGTAGCTAAAAGGAGATGAACTGGGTTTTCCAGTGAGATATTAGAAGGCTATCAAGTAGATTGATCTCATGTCCACCTCAGAGCTATTACGAGGAGGTCACAAATCAGCCAAATACATTATTTACAATGATCCCTCCTGAGCTACTAGATGATACAGTGTTAAATCAGTAGATTCCTCCTCAAACATGCTATTCCATGTCTTCCCCTTGCTGAGCTGGCCTGACAGCCCATCTCATGCAAACCCTGAGCCTGCTACCACCACTCACATACCAGCCTTCCTAAGGTGTGTTGTCTTTCTCAAGTCAGCGGGATTCCCTAAGCAAGTAACATCAGGCGTGCACACGCAGAGCTGGCAGAATTAGGTTGGGAAAAATAGGTCAAAACAAGCATATATTTAACTTGGAGTCCAAACCTCAGAATCGTATTTTAGCAACAAATAATTCACGCATATGCAGAAAACCCACATTTGATACCCATTAGAAAGGCATTCTGATATGAAATAGGCAATCAAGATATTTTACAGAAGCAGAGGTTCTGCCAGAAACATTTCTATTCCCACTCCAAGTAGAGGTTTAAACACACAACCTCTCTCACACAATCCTATGCACATCCTTTGTTATGATCAAGCAACCTCTTCCTGTAGAATTTTGGGGGAAATGGTTTCTTACTCACTTCCAATTAGAGCCTTAGATATTTCTTTGTTTTGTGTTTTAGGGTTTGTTTTTTTAAGATGGTGAGGGTGCAGGATTAAGACTTCCCTGCAGGAAGCCTGGCCTGAGCCACTACCTCTATTCTAAGCTTCAAACGAGGCAGTCTGCCCCTTTCCAGAAGTTCTGCTGCAGCTTCTCTGGGCTTGTGATGATCTCCCAAGCTGGACAAGGCAATACGGCTGACACCTAGAAGAAGTTACCATAGAATCATAGAACCATGTGGCTCCAACAAGTAAATTGAGCAGCTGATCCTTAGACCAGACACTGCCTACTTCCACCCTGCTCTAGGATGCACCTCTAGCCAAATCTCAGCAGCCCAGTTGGTGAGTTGAACACATAAAAGCACCCAGAACACTTAACACATCTCCTGCAACACGATTGCTTGTTATTTTGCTCCCACATTCCAAACTTCTTCATTCCCTCCCCAGCAACCATAAAATCTAACACCGTTTGTAAACTGCCCTAAGCATCTTAGGACAAGCAAGTATCCTCTCTGCACCAGCTCCTGCTTTATACACAGTCGAGTGCAGAAGACACTGATTTAAGAATACAAACACAATTAGGTGATAAATGTTTTTAATTAGAAATGCCCTAATTGCTGAAATACAGACACTAAGGGTTTAGCCTACATCGTGCTATTGGGTACAGAGAATTAGTCTGAGTTATTAACCCAGGTTTTAATTGTCTGAGATGTAAGATTGCATGGCTTAAGAACAGGAATCTGCAGGAAAGTGCATTGGTAAGAACAGCAGCATTTTGCAATCACTTAGTTCTTGGGGGGTGGGAAGGGGGAGAGGAAACTATCAAAGTGAATGCAAACGTGTGCAGAGAGGGAGAGCCTTTGAAAACCTGCAGAGAGGATGCTTTGAGAGTGACAGTTCTGAGGGGCAAGAAAAGTAATACTAAGTCATATTTCAAGAGCAAGTAATAGTTGTACACCAGCATGCAGTTTCTTGACCACCTTTAGCCAGGTGGCAAATCTTATTCTTTAATGGGAGGTTTGCTTATATATATATATATAAAAAAAAAAGAAGGGTAATTTCCTTTCACACATTAAGCAAAATCCTTAAGGAACATTAAATGGAAACCAATAAAGAAAGTAAGTCAGGTAGCCTAACTCCTATAAGCCACCACGGGCCTTGAAAGGAGTTCTACCACAGGACCAGATGCTTCTATGTTGGAATCCTTTCCCAGCCTAAGAAGAGGAGAAAAATAGAGTTCAGCTCATTAGCCCTTAATACCTGGTCTGGGTAGTAACTCCTATGGTTGTTTCTGCTTTGGCCTGCTGCTAGAGTAATGAGAAAGAAATGTCAGCGCTTCACGCTGGCGCAGCAAACAGCCAGCTCCCCTATGATACTCAGCTCTGCAAGAAAAAGCAAAAAACCACCAAAAACTAACAAAGAAAAAAAAAAAAAAATCACAAGGGGCCAGACAGCACTACCCCTCATCAAGCAAAGCTCCCAGTAACTTTAGGAGGAGCATTATTCATTTTTAGATCAAAGGGTTTGGCTCAATCATACTTTCTCTCAGTGCTGGGTCTCTCCTGTGACTCACGGTACGTATGTAGCATTTCTGAACCATGGCATTGACCTCACATTGGCTGCTGATTGGGGGCACGGTGCAGGCAAATTAAGCAACTTTAGAGGTTCATTAAAAGATCTTGCTTCTAATCTCTACGCAGCTTCCATGGGCCTGTCACCAAAGTAGCAGACAACAAGGCTCATGGGCCTTTCATGAATCTTGAACTGCGTCATCTTGGAAATGTGTGTTCTGACTCCAGCGCTAAGCATTTAATCCACTTTCCCCCATTTTCCTGTGAAGCATGAAGCAACTAAGCCTTAGTATTTAAATCAAGATGCTGCTTCAGCCACTAGATCTGTTGTCATCCTTGTCTTCTTCAGGCAACCTTGCAGTTGCACACAAAGTACCACGTCAAACAAAGTCTATGTATTTTCATACTAAAACTCCTAAGGCCTCTCCTACAGCTTTTTCTTGGGTTTTTGTTTGGTTTTGTTTTCTTTTTTTTTTTACACACATCATTAAAGACACTTGACAAATAACCCAACACTTGATGGATGTTCTGCATTAAAATGTGAATTCTAAGTTTAAAATTTTCCTGAGGCTGCATTAAGATATAGGCACAAGACAGTATCTCCAATTTTAACAACACCGTCACTCTTGACAGGACCCAGACTTCAAAGGAAAGCACTTAATTGCCCAAGGACCATCTTGGGACATCAGATGACCACATCCATCCCACTAGTTTGTCAGGCACTTGTAAGCATGCCCACAGATTCCCAAGCAGGTAGCCCCACACACATTTGTTGTGTTCAGCTGGAAGGAGGACAGCAGTTCAAACGGTCGAGAAAGTGCCTTTACAACATGCATCCAGCTTGCTACCAAAGCTGGATTACCTCCAGCTTCATTGCTTCTCACCTAGTTTTGCAAAGTCTATACAACATACAACGTATGGTCATCAAAAGAGACAGACTTTGGCAGGATAGTTTGTTTTAAGGGGGGAAGAGAAATCACAGCAACAATTAAGATCCAAAGAACATCTCCTTGACCCATCTGCTCCATAAGACCAGCACTCAGATGTTTCGTCAGCACACAGTAAAGGACAACTTGGTTGACCATCTCATCAAGCATTCCCTCTCTCTTGCTCCCCTCTTCCCCTTGGGAAAGGTAGGTTTCCTACTCCACCTCTTCTGCTTACACATTTGGGAAGAGCATCCATCAGTCTTACCCCCTGCAACAAGTACCCAGTGGGTAGCACAACATCAGATCTTCCCAAGCTTGCAGGGTGCCATCTAAAATTTCACATGGGGACGTGTGAAAGCACTTTGCTGGCACCAGAAGCACAGCATGNGTTCTTGGGGGGTGGGAAGGGGGAGAGGAAACTATCAAAGTGAATGCAAACGTGTGCAGAGAGGGAGAGCCTTTGAAAACCTGCAGAGAGGATGCTTTGAGAGTGACAGTTCTGAGGGGCAAGAAAAGTAATACTAAGTCATATTTCAAGAGCAAGTAATAGTTGTACACCAGCATGCAGTTTCTTGACCACCTTTAGCCAGGTGGCAAATCTTATTCTTTAATGGGAGGTTTGCTTATATATATATATATAAAAAAAAAAGAAGGGTAATTTCCTTTCACACATTAAGCAAAATCCTTAAGGAACATTAAATGGAAACCAATAAAGAAAGTAAGTCAGGTAGCCTAACTCCTATAAGCCACCACGGGCCTTGAAAGGAGTTCTACCACAGGACCAGATGCTTCTATGTTGGAATCCTTTCCCAGCCTAAGAAGAGGAGAAAAATAGAGTTCAGCTCATTAGCCCTTAATACCTGGTCTGGGTAGTAACTCCTATGGTTGTTTCTGCTTTGGCCTGCTGCTAGAGTAATGAGAAAGAAATGTCAGCGCTTCACGCTGGCGCAGCAAACAGCCAGCTCCCCTATGATACTCAGCTCTGCAAGAAAAAGCAAAAAACCACCAAAAACTAACAAAGAAAAAAAAAAAAAAATCACAAGGGGCCAGACAGCACTACCCCTCATCAAGCAAAGCTCCCAGTAACTTTAGGAGGAGCATTATTCATTTTTAGATCAAAGGGTTTGGCTCAATCATACTTTCTCTCAGTGCTGGGTCTCTCCTGTGACTCACGGTACGTATGTAGCATTTCTGAACCATGGCATTGACCTCACATTGGCTGCTGATTGGGGGCACGGTGCAGGCAAATTAAGCAACTTTAGAGGTTCATTAAAAGATCTTGCTTCTAATCTCTACGCAGCTTCCATGGGCCTGTCACCAAAGTAGCAGACAACAAGGCTCATGGGCCTTTCATGAATCTTGAACTGCGTCATCTTGGAAATGTGTGTTCTGACTCCAGCGCTAAGCATTTAATCCACTTTCCCCCATTTTCCTGTGAAGCATGAAGCAACTAAGCCTTAGTATTTAAATCAAGATGCTGCTTCAGCCACTAGATCTGTTGTCATCCTTGTCTTCTTCAGGCAACCTTGCAGTTGCACACAAAGTACCACGTCAAACAAAGTCTATGTATTTTCATACTAAAACTCCTAAGGCCTCTCCTACAGCTTTTTCTTGGGTTTTTGTTTGGTTTTGTTTTCTTTTTTTTTTTACACACATCATTAAAGACACTTGACAAATAACCCAACACTTGATGGATGTTCTGCATTAAAATGTGAATTCTAAGTTTAAAATTTTCCTGAGGCTGCATTAAGATATAGGCACAAGACAGTATCTCCAATTTTAACAACACCGTCACTCTTGACAGGACCCAGACTTCAAAGGAAAGCACTTAATTGCCCAAGGACCATCTTGGGACATCAGATGACCACATCCATCCCACTAGTTTGTCAGGCACTTGTAAGCATGCCCACAGATTCCCAAGCAGGTAGCCCCACACACATTTGTTGTGTTCAGCTGGAAGGAGGACAGCAGTTCAAACGGTCGAGAAAGTGCCTTTACAACATGCATCCAGCTTGCTACCAAAGCTGGATTACCTCCAGCTTCATTGCTTCTCACCTAGTTTTGCAAAGTCTATACAACATACAACGTATGGTCATCAAAAGAGACAGACTTTGGCAGGATAGTTTGTTTTAAGGGGGGAAGAGAAATCACAGCAACAATTAAGATCCAAAGAACATCTCCTTGACCCATCTGCTCCATAAGACCAGCACTCAGATGTTTCGTCAGCACACAGTAAAGGACAACTTGGTTGACCATCTCATCAAGCATTCCCTCTCTCTTGCTCCCCTCTTCCCCTTGGGAAAGGTAGGTTTCCTACTCCACCTCTTCTGCTTACACATTTGGGAAGAGCATCCATCAGTCTTACCCCCTGCAACAAGTACCCAGTGGGTAGCACAACATCAGATCTTCCCAAGCTTGCAGGGTGCCATCTAAAATTTCACATGGGGACGTGTGAAAGCACTTTGCTGGCACCAGAAGCACAGCATGCTCCTCCTTCCTCTAAAACAATAGGCCTGCTGAACCACACATTTCAGGACCTGAGAAACCTGATTTGGTAATTGAAGGTGCACATGGCACATTTTCCTATGGTATGGAAAAATTAATTATACCACATGACAGATTTCAGTCCTGGTGTTCAAGAGCTCATTAACAGAACTACTTTAAAAGGTGCTAATAGAAACAAATGCCTTTAACATCACAGACTTCCCAGATGACTTCTGCTATGGAGATGGGTGACAAATCACTCTGTCAGTCATCTTTAAATCCCACATTGACTACATTGAAGCAATTACCCATTTATTTTTAGAGCATGTTCCATTTTAAACACAAGTGATTCAGTCCAAGAGACATTCTATACTCCATCACTATTTCATGGGTTAACAACTCAAATTTAAATGGATTTTCATTCTGGGACAAACACTTGCCTTTTTTTTTTCTCTCTCTTTCCTTTTGCCTCAAGACATTGGTTGGAAATTATAATTCAGGCTTCAAACCAAACAAGTGTTGGTGTTCTACAAGCATCTGCAGAGAAATATAAAAATATCTGGAAAGTGTGAAAGAGTGAGCCTGTTTTGCTAAATGCACAAAATGAAACCTCAGTGAAGGTCTCAACAATCGTGTTCCTGACTGCTGTGCACAGGCTCTCTCCCACAGACCTTCTGCTCTGCAGCAAGGAACACTGCCTGCCCTGCTGCGTCCTCACAGAACTTCACCTACAATGGAGCACAGCAATTCCTTGAAGAGCACCGGGACGATCGTCTACTACGATATTTCTAACCAGAGCACCAGGGTTTCTCCCTTTTTTTTTTCTTAAGGTCTAAAAGGAACAGCTTGCTGTACCTCTCCCTCCAGCCCCAAAGCCATCACAAGGGTTATCTGCATTATAAGCATTGTTCTGGACAAAAGGATGAGGGGCCGAGATGAAGCTCAGGCTGCTCCTAACTCATGGAAAAGGAGGGTGAGATGATGAAGCGAGGAGCTGGGGAAGGACAATCCTTAGGAGCTGAGGTTGCCACTGGAGGGAGAAGACAAACAGGAGCTGCAACAGGTACTGCAGCAGGAGAACCCTGCTTCAGGCTCAGTTGCTGCCCTGCTTCAATCCAATTCCTCCCTCCTTCCAGAGCTAGAGCAGGCTGTGGGGCTACAGCCAGCCTCTTATTCCCAGCAGTCTGTTGCCCATGACAACAGCCTATTTTGCCTATAGCTTGGACCAGTCTTACTGGTCCATATTCTGGTGAACCCACAAACATCTGAGATGAGGACACCATCTTGCTAAGGGACAGTCCCAGCACCTCCTATGGAGCCCTGCCCAAAGAACCTAAACCTCCAACTTCAGAGCCGACAATGGGATCCTGTAGCCATGGCATAGCTGATCAAAAAAGTCCAAGACTGACTCACAAGCCATTATACAGCCACCCAGCCACCATTCATTAACTGGAACAAAAATGACCCTGGGCTCCCTACATCAAAGGACCTTGCCATTTCTTCTTAATTAATTCTAAGCATCTTGCTGGCCTCAAATCTCAGCTGGCATCCCAGCCTGCCCTTTGCTACTGGCTGTACTTTTATTTTTCCTGTGTTGTATGCCCCCCACCCTCCTGAGATCATCAGCAAAAATCAAAATATTGTTTGTGTTTTAGGACAAATGCATAAGTACGTAAGATCCTGCCTGTTTTAGACTTCACTATAATTAACGGTTATAATATCTAAGGCCAGTAAAAATGTATTTCTAAGGAATTGAACCAAGCCCCTGCAGTGTTTGCCACTCAGCCATTGCAGAATCACAACAGCGCATGAAACGTTACAAGAGAAATGGGTAAAAAAAGCTTTAAACAGAAGCAAAACTGACTCATCTCCATATTGCCAAAACCGAGAAGGCCGCTGAGCGTAAACAAACAGCAGACATCCTGAAGAAAAGGGGCGTCAATTCCTCTCCCTGCTCATCAGCAGATACACAAACTGGTACGAGCAGGACCATCCTCCAGCTACTCCCACAAGCGGATCCAAGAGAAACGTTCGACTCTACAGCCACGTTCCCAGCAGAGCAGGTGCCACTGGAGGCCAGGGAGCATCTGAGGTGCTGGTGACTCCCCAGTGCACTGATGGTGACTAGTTGTGTAAGCTGGAAAGCTGTGACAGCTGCAGGTATGATCCACTCGTGGAAGCCACACGTATATCTGGTTACCCAACAAAGCTGTTTTGGGTAGTATTCACCAAGGTGTACTTTAGCTTAGGCTGGCAAGCATCCCTTCTACAGAACAGGAGGGAGAACAAGAGAGAGCACTTGTATAAGGCTCAAGATCTCCTCCCTGTCTATAGGGGCCCACAAAGACTACAGTCTACGCATGCTGAAGCCAGACCTTGTGGGTACCCCTAAGCTTGGAGAAAACAGAGTACATAAGACTTAGGACCAGGGAGACACTTAGAAAGAATAACAAGAAAGTCATTGTGAAGCCAAGTTACATTCTCCCACAAAGTCCATCATCACAAACTAAGATACTTTGGAGTAATTGCTGTTTTAAATTATTAAAAGCCCTTCTGTTCGAACTTTGCAACATGCTTAACCAGCAGGGGAATAGGGAAGTGGCTTTGCAGGATTTTTTTTAATTTTTTTTTTTTCTTCCCAAAAAGCAGCTTTCAGAGTTGAAACCACAGGGGCAACCGTAATGCCTGCATCCACAAGACAGATTTCCAACAACTTTAAAAAACAGGTAACCCAACCGCTTTATCAGAACAGCTCCTGGCTCAGCACCAACTATTCAACACCATCAACTCTTATGACTTGAATGCCCCCCCCATTATGCCACAACCACATCTTGAGTCTTTCAGAAAGCACCTAATAAGCTAAATTTCACTCATGTTATTTATTCAAGTAATTGCCTTGTTTCTAAGAAGACCATTCAAAAGGAGACAAGGAGAAGGACTTAACACTACCCTGAATGAATGTTACTTAGTGTCAGAAACGTGCAAACCTCCATGAAGCTTCACAGGGGTTCTCTCACAACCTAAAAGAATGCCAGATCGTGTGCCACATACATGAAACAAAGCCGTGGAAAGAAGCACTTCAGTAACAAATCTTAGCCAGTTATTTATTGGAATACAATAAATACCTCGTCATTTATTAGAATGCATTTACACTACTGAGCGTATGGATTTTGAATCAATTCTTTGGGATGTTCTGAGCGCATGTACACAGTTTGCTTTCAAATAAATCACCGCCACATTCAGGTATTGATAGTTCCTGGTAAAGTCCCTGAGTGCTTCAGTTCATGCTCTGGCTTCAAACAAGCTGATGAGAAAGCGCTGATTGATACTAGAAAGGTTAGGAGTCCAAAGCTCAGGTCACATTAAGTCAGCAACACATTAGCATGTGTGTCACAGCAGTGATGTGACACGCTATCCACCACTGACTGGCAGAACACTGGCTCCTCACAAGTGCTGGCCATCTGACCAACCGCTCTTTGTTCTGAGCTCATTCCCTGCTCACCCTCTTAAAACAAACAAGTAAATAGACTCAGCATTTCCTCTGTAAGGACAGACACTCGCCACACTCCCCCCCCCCATACTAGAGTGAGACTGCATGACAGGATGAGTGGTGTGTTGACTAAGCATGTGCTGCTTTTCACATCTACTTCTGGCTCCAGCATGAAAATCAACATTGCACCTGTGTTGTCCAAATGGGTGAGCGTTCCAGAGACTGACAGAAGCAGGGGGAGCGGCCAGGATACACACCGTACTCCTCTTCATAAAACACACGCACTACACAGAGAAGTGATAATCCCTTCTTAGTGGAAAATCCAAATTTCCAAAATGAATCCCCAAGCTAAAATGAATTACTGTAATAACCGCAATCCTCGTATGAGCACTAATCAGGAAGGCAGAGCTGACCACCTGCTACGTGGCACCAGTGCCACAGCAGCACCCTGCCCCTAACCTGCTGTGGTGCCCAGGCAGGGCTGGGTGTCCCACGGAACGAGCTGGTGGTGCTGGTAGATCCATGGGCAGGA
This sequence comes from Brachypteracias leptosomus, assembly GCA_013401335.1. Taxonomy (NCBI): domain Eukaryota; kingdom Metazoa; phylum Chordata; class Aves; order Coraciiformes; family Brachypteraciidae; genus Brachypteracias; species Brachypteracias leptosomus. The sequence continues at coordinate 409,634 of VYZX01021683.1, forward strand.
GTACAGCCTGGCTGACTGTTGTACAGCCTCACTACGCACTTCTGCTGAGTGCAGCATAAAAAAAAAAAAAAAAAAAAAAAGAGGCACTACTGCAGCTCCAAACAGCAGGATGCAAAAAAACCTAAACCCAGGCCAAGTAATTTCTTCTGCAACTCCAGAGAAACACACGGGAAACGATGCAAGAGACAACAAAATGAATTGTATGTGCCTGTGTCGGTACGAGCCCATTATCTATGCAGGCTGCAAAATGAGAAAAGCAGCATTTGACAATGCTACAGGCTGGGGCAATGCTCTTAACATACTTATAATAACTTATTTTATTTAATTGCTAATGAAAAAAATGCAGTTACGTAATAACGCAAGGTAATAACCAAAATACGAAGTCACAAGATTGGCTTACAGCAACAGAGCTGAGGGGGGAGGTGGGAAAAAGGCAGTTTGTGCTTTAAATTTTGCTGCATTGTCAAGGAGGCAGGAGCCAGATCTGGGAGCTCCTTTTCCCGGGCAGAGACGTAACCACCAGGACTGAGCGCGGGACTCTCCACCTCCGCGCACCCACAGCCCCAAATGATGTCAATCCCGCCGGCACGTCGCTCATCACCATTCTACACTATTTGCTCGCTACTGAGATTGAGCGGCAGGCCAGCGGCTGAGCCCCAAGCCCACCGGGGCCCACCCGCTCAGTCCCCGGGGAGCAGCTCTCGGCCCCGGCCGCCGCCGCCCGCCGAGGCGCTGCCCGGCACGGCGGGCGGCCCCCGC
>VYZX01021683.1:410666-486265 GCA_013401335.1 Brachypteracias leptosomus
CTTCTCCTGGATTAGCGCTTTATACACTGCACCCCTGGGCACAGAAAGCCACCCTACCACACTAGAGAAGAGAACATGTTCCAAAACGCAGTTCAGAATCTGGGCAGAGATGCTATAGATTCATTTCTCCCACGGGTCTTATATTTGTCCTATCCCTGGGCAAATCTCACCAGAAATAGACCAGGAAGGCTGCTGGGGCTTCAGGGAACAGCAGCTTCCACCAGCAACATGATGCTGGCTCTGCAACCTCCTGTCAAAAGTGCTGAAGACCAGCTCTTCATGTCCAGTGGAAGAGGGAAAGAACGGAAGAACCCTGCAGAGATCTTCCAACTCACCTCATTTTTCTAGACATAAGGTTTTAAGATAATAGGATTTTTAAAAACCATCCTGTTGGAGTAGATCCTCCTGCATGTTACCAAATAAACCAATTTTCAAAAGTCTTCTAGATCTTAAGTTGTATCCCAAAACAAAGACATGTTCATCAAATACACAAATACGTCCAGTAACATATCAGAACTGGAGCTAGGTTTGTTTCTCAAACAATCTTTGCCTCCTCCACTCATACAAATTTATTCAGAACTAAAGATTTACTGTGCTTGGTATCACTGCAAGGAATTTTTTATATATATAAACACACCCTGAAATATTTTCATAGACATTGTGGCCTCTAACTTCCATTTGATCAACTCATTTCCTTTCTTAAAGAGGTAAAACAGAAATTAGAGCCTGCTATCAGCAGAAACCTCTGAAGAAAAATCAAATTGACTGGTATTTTATTACATTAGCAAAAGAAGTACATCCACAATCAGAATTACCGGCACATGAGACTAGTGAGTGGGCTAGTTCCCTGTGCAGTCAGAGTGGGGAAGAAAGGGAGGCCCATCACAAAGCCACATCAACTCTTCTCCAGAAGCAAGGCAGACCAAAAGGCTTGTGTGGTCCATGAAGGCCACATAAGCAAATTACTGTACATCTCAGGACATTCCACTATCAGATTGGTAAAGGGTCCTCTGGGGAATGTCTGTGTGCAAACATTCTTCTGCAGGTGCTTGAGAAATTCAGTTGATGTTTGGGCAAGCACACTGTCTCTCCTCACCCAGTGAAGCCCTCCATTGACCACATTGCAGTAGACCACGCTAACTTTCCTACAGAAGGTCTCCAGACAAATATTTGCCTCTGTTTTAAAGCTGTGTGTCAATGCTTCCACTGAAACTGGTCATCATAGGCATATGCTTTTGCCCTTGCACTTTGAAATAAGGAGGAATAAAATAAAGATGAGGGAGGGAAAGGAATGGAGAGGTGAAGTAGTTTGCCCAAAGGTCACACAAGTTGCTGGAAGAGAGCAAGAACTGTCCCAAGTCTCCTCACTCTTCATTCATTTCCCCCTCTGAGCTTTTCTCCAACTCCTGCTTGTGTAGGTTACTGGTGCAACATCATGTATTAAATCTCGGACATACATCTCATCTTCAAAGGTGGACACATACATTGATTCTGTCAAAGACATCAAGTTAGCTAAAACAGGAAATTTAATAAATGTATATGCTCTAAAAAACAGTCTAAATACAGCAACTCAAGCTCCAAGCTTGATTCTGAGTTGTAGAAGCAGCTCAGCATTAGGGGTGTGCAAGGAGGAGCCAAAACCTGCCTGAGCACATTTCAGGACCATGAGACTTGAAGCAGAAGGTCTTGCCATGCTCTGGGGACCTGGAAATAAGAAGCCTTTAAGGAGAACCGGGCATGTGCTTTGCTCTTCACTAGTTACCACCCCTGCTTTCCTTCCAGATTGAGAAGAGCATCCTGAATCTCCTCCAGGAAAAGGAAGAAGTTGAAAATTGTCCCCTGTTGGAATTTGATCAAAAATTAAGATCAAGAGGCAAACTGCATATCCACCTCCTGTAAATATTCATTCAAATATTGAGCAGAAGATGAATGTGGCAAGTGATTCAGAAAATGAACCAGGCTTTGAAGAGGACATTTTGCCCTCTTGTATCATGAAGGAAGGAAATTCTACACATTGGAAATGAAGTTATTTCCATTGTAACTTTGCATTTCACTGAAAAGGAGGAGAGTTGCATAAGCAGCTTTAAAATTAGACTCAACTTTGGCAGTTCAGATGCTTATCTATATTATAAACAAACCTCTGAATTTTACATGCCTCCCTATTATGCACTCCCCAACCTCCCACAGGCTAAGGCAAGCAGCAGGTTTTGCTGTCCCACAGGCTGTCAACAACTTCTGGTATCTTTTCAGCCATAAACAAAGGTGCACTCATGCCTCAGGACAGGTCTACAGACAGCATAAGGTGGAGATGATTTGGGCAGCCAGTGACCAAGATGTGTATTTGTTTTGCAGGGAATTTTGCAGAATTTTGGCAGCCAGAGTAGTCCTGCAAAAGTAGAAAATGTGACTAAGAAAAAACTGCCTTGGGGTGGGTGGAAAAAGCAAGATGGAGCAACTGTACCTTTCCCTACCAAATATTTGAGGGATGTAGACCTACACTCTTGAGTTGGCACAGGATGGATTCCATTGCATTTCTAAAATCTGTCATTCTGGTGGCTCATTCATGCCTGCTGTATATCAGAGGACCTTCTACTTAGTATAGCGTAGTATTTTGAATAGTCTGGAGTTATTTTAAAATGCTTTGATCAGATAAGTGAAAATTTGGGAAATTTTAGTTATTCTTAACAAGTGTCAGGTATGCCATCTGGAAAAACAGACAGATATGGGGGCTGATAAAAAAATACCACTGGTCTCCTCCTCTGCAAGGCTCTTGACTTGAGCTGATCTCGGTGATGGAAAGACTGAGTAAGGCTCTCCAAGTTTACTCATATCTTGCTGGACGGAGCCAGGTGCAAAAAGAACAGACTTCCCCCAAAAAGCACTTTTCTGGAAGAAGAAATGGTCACCAGCCTCTAAATCCTTTACTGAGCATGCTCCTGCCCTAAAGCTGTATAAAACCTGTGAATAACTTCAAGCTGCTTAAGCTTTTTTTTTTGAGATTGGACTAGGTGACCTTCAAAGGTCCATTCCAACCCAAAGCATTCTTTGTTTCTATGTCTGATTCTTTATATTACATTTTTAAATCTGTCAAACATAGGAGCACATCCATTTTCCTACCACTAGCCCTGAGTGGCCATTGTGTAAGTAGAGACTGGATGACTGATAAATGGGAATCCACCACCGTGGCAGGAGACACTGTTTTAAGGGCCATTTAACAGTTCAGAGCTACATTTGGGCAACCTATGTTTTTATGCTGGATTCATCTCCGGCTGAACTAGATATCACTGAAGTACTTCTTTCCCGCAACATAGCATTCACTAAATTTTACCAATAAACAGTTTTTACTGCCACTCGATGATACAGGACAGCATTTCTAGATGCTAGAGTCATTTATGTCCAAGTAATATTCTCATACCTGGCTAACATGGCTTCTCATTTTGGATTATTTGCTCTGTCAGGACTCAGAACTCCATTGCTGACTTTGACACGCACAAACTCTCTCTAAAAAAGCACTTGGCAGATGCTGTCTGATGTCTTTTACTGTATTTTACCTTACACAGGTGGGATTGCTTGCATTTCAGCTGAATGCTGTGCTTTACACATAGCAGTATTTGTCTAAGGTAGGTGCTAGGACTTCAGGCTCTACCAAAGTGCTTTAAGCAGCTTTTGGGCACAAGCTGTTTTTTGATTAGACTCTATATCCTTTTTTCCTGCAGCCCAGGGCTGAACATTTGAGGGGTCCATGACAGACTCTAGAAGAGATGACCAAGGGTTATAATTGCTGGGGAATGACATGGGACAGGTCCAAGAGTGATTTATGTCCTAGCAGGACTGCAACCCCGACAGCTACCAACCCTCTTCCTTGCAGGAGCAGGCAGTCTGCTATGCAACAGCCTGAACTCCATCCCTGTTTCATCCTGGGTGTACAGAGGGGCTTCTTCACAGGTACTGAATTACTGGAGCATTTAGCCAATGTGATCAAAAGAATTGCAGCCCTTCAGCTACAATCATTTGCACGGCCTAATTTTTGCCGTTTCACCTATTTGTTTTACTTGTAGATATATACTAGTTTGACATTTGTCCCTGTTAAATTCATTTTCCTCTACTGTGATCCTCTTTCTGGAGCAAGTGCTAACCAGCTTCAAAGTAGGAGGTTAAATAATAGCATCCCTGGCAGAAGATGAGATGCACAGTGATTATGAAACATTATTCTACATGGGCAAACATACTACATATTTTTTCTTGCATAAAGCCCAAGATAATCCTACTAAGGGACCAACTATTTTTACAACTATAGCTCCACTTAAAAAACCCCAACCAATTCATAAAACATGTTCAATGACAAAGATTGAGCTCATATCCCAACAAGTTGTTCTGTCAGTGATTAAATTTAAGTGAGTGTCCCTGTAGCTCCTTTAATATGTCCAGTGAATGGTGAGTTCACATCACAGCTTTTTCTCCCAGACCAGGAAAGAGGGGTGGGAATATACATTATCAGAGTCTCTTCTCCTCTATCTGGCTGTCACAAACCTTGTAAGAATTTGGTGTATTTGGTACTCCCACATCTAATGTGCATGGGAGTTCTCAGCCTGTAGACACTCAAAGTAATCATGCAAGTCTTATTTTCTTAGGAATCCATGCTAAAAAGGGGAGGTTAGTTGTCTCATTGTCATAGAAAAGTCAGGGGTCTGCAGCATAACTGCAACAATGAAGCCAGGAGAGAACAGCAGACCCCTGGAGAGTCACAGCACCTGACTGGTTCGGCTTAATTCACAACATTTAGTTTTAATATCATCTGGAGACCTCTGAAGGAGCAAAGTGAAAAAATCTCTAGCTACAACAATAGGTTTTGAAGTTAGTTCTCCAACAGGAATAATTCTGATAAAGGCTGACCAAGTTCCCCTCTCACATGGGTAGAACTCCTGTATCACTGGCCAGACCAGACAACTATTCACATACTTTAACACTGTGTTAAAACAGAGCCAGAGAAAGGTTTTTCTTCTCTAAGTGTTCAAGAGGGACAAAAGAATCCCTACTGACAGGGGATACTTCTGGTTTTGCTCTGCACATGATTCCTGATCTGGTGGTCCCACTCCTTCCTGCCAAGGCTTTCACCAGGTCCCTTTAGTACCCACTGTTTTGCTGGGTTAATTTTGTACTTGCTGAGTTGGAGTCAGACCAGCACCTCCCACTGGTACATTAGAGAGACAGTTGAAATCACTTGGACAGCAAGAGGGGAAAAAAAATTGAGCTTTCCTCTTTATGGGGCAATTAAGCCTGTTGGATCAATTCAGACTTTTCATGAGATCTCTCCCAGGCTGAACTGGAAGAGGATCAAACCCAATACAAGCAGGGTTATTCCTTTTACCTTGTGAGAGCATACTAAGCCAAAATCACTGTGTACTCAGTAGGGTGGTGAAGATGAGGTTGTTGCTGCCTGCATCCAGGCCTTGAAAATTTTTTTGGAAGATGCCAAATGCTCAGTTGTTCTGGCCTCCCTCTCAAAGGTTTCCAGACAAATCATTAGTAATTTACATTTTTCTCCACATTGGCCCACCACCGAGTAGCAGGCCTGTTTTAACCAGGTTGGAGGGAGAAGAAGAGCTCATCATCCACATTCATTTGGCTGATAAACAATTCACTAGTAACAGAGGGCTGAATTAACAGATGAAGGCAGATGGGTTTATGGAATAGGGAGGGACTGAGAGAGAGGTTATGTTGAGAGAGCAGAAGGATTGGAAAAAGATCAACCAAAAATGGGCCAGCATGTTAAGCCATATGTCTCTTCTAAACATTTTTTCTGCTCTTGTTGTTTGATTGTCACAGTGCTTCATAACTATCTGTTGTTTTGTTCTGAGATTTTCAGGGGATTTTTTTTGCAGGCAAAGCTTTCCAAGAGTCCAAACGAGCAACACCGCCATATACTCCATGTTTTGTGTGGTGTGAATACCTTTGTTATTTTTACAAATATGTATAATCACAGTAATACGAATACAGCTCTAGTAAGCACAGAGCTACAGCCACTCTCAGTAGTTCTGCAATGTCATATCCACCTCCCCATGCAAATACTGTGGAGATAAGTCTGGCATGTGTTCAGCTGCTACTGTCTTCCCTCATCTGTCAATCTACCCTACTAATAAAAGGAAAAAGAAGTGGATATGCACTTAAATAGCATATCTCTTCCAATTGAAGCCAGAAGAACCTACCATGAAGTGTCTTAATCATATGCAGCCCCCTGCAACATTTCTGACAGCTTTTGATTGATATCAACCATGCCAGGTTTAAACTTCAGCAGCCAATAAAACACCAGCTTGAATCCCCACCCCAAAGCTGGCAAAATTGAGTTGTCTGGTGTTACTCTACTAATTGGGAGAAAAGGACAGCAAGAAGACAAAAGCAGTAAAATACAGTACATCTTCTAAAATTGCATTATAATTGTTTACAATCTTCCTCCCCATCACCCTGGTTTAACCATCTGGCTGATTGCCCATCTTCTGCAGGCAGCAGGTCCCAGGGCTTTTTCACCTGAACACCAGGATAACAAAGCTTTATCCAAGCTGTTGCTGGCCCTACAGCATTAGCTGCTCCTCCTGGCCACAAGTTAAACAACCCACTCTCCTTGTTGGACCCTACACCCCTGTATGAACCTTGCCTGCTCCTCCAGCTCTACTCTTGCACATCTTGCTCTTGCTCTGCTAGCTCATTGTGAAAGCTTTGCTTGTAGCTGTTGCTCTTATATCAGCATTTCAGCTCCAAGGTCTCCCTACCAAGGTCTCTGCAGACACTGCAAATCCTTTTAGTCCTCAGCCCCCCAGGCCAACACCTAAACTTCTGTGGACAAACTTTAATTTATGCCGTCACATCACTATGCCTACTGGATACTGAGAAACTATTGCCCCATGCACATCATTTGCCCCTCTGCCTTGGAACTACAAGGGGCCTGACCATGACAGCTCTTAGGTAGAAAGACTGATATACCACCTTGCAGGGGCACTTTGGCATCTACTAGGTTTACAGAGCACCTTTTCCTGCCTTTAAATGCTCCCACAATTTCTGATCTCCAGTTATAACCAACACATATATATACAAGGAATTCCTGCTGCAGAGAAGTCCCTGAAGTTTTCAAGCGTAGCTCTCTTCTTGTAAGCTGCAGGAATGACACCAGGGATGTTCATTAGCCCCAGCAAACCTTTCAGCCATTTTAAACTTAAAGGTCAGGCTGAAAAAAAAATCAAAAGCAAAGCTTATGCTTTGTGAGAAATACAACTAATCCCTGTGCTTTCAGCAGTTTGTCTTAAAAAGACATTACCGTTAGACATTAGCCACCTTAGTAAAAGCTAATGACTAGGAAACACTGCAGAGTTATATATTTTTATATATTTATTATAAAATAAACCTGTATGTTATGTACCACTGAAAAATACATCAATGAGAGAAAACTTTAGTCTAGTACATGTACACAAATACAGTAAAAATCCTGTCTTCTCATGAATACCTATGAAGCAGCATCAAAATTTAGGTCTTGGCTATTCTGTGCAACTTGAGTTACACCTAGGATTTCCTTCTGTATTTACACTGGGCACCTTTAATCCTATCTGTTCCCTTCAGCACAGCACTGAAAAAGTCCACATTCATGACTCCAGAGCACATCTAAGGTAACGTTTAAGAGAAGCCACTCCTTGCCCAACAGCTCTACATCCAGCTTGGCATCAGGGAGCCAGTGGGGGTGCACGTCTGGCTCACACAGCACTAGCAGAGACTATTCTCTGTGGGGAACTCAGCAAATGAGCTGTTAATAATGCACCAGCCTTGCAATTCAGCTGTATTGTCTGTCTCTGCAAAGCTAACAGGAGTAAAAAGCAATAAAAACTATTTTGACACTGTTAGATGTGACTGACTACACATTGTTCTATTGAGTAAGTAGGAGCTGCATGTGTTACATCCTAGAGCTGAACCATACACGGTTTGAAACAGAAGCAGAGACAGAATTATGGACAGATCACATACAGCAGCAGCTGAAGTCCCCCAAGAGCCATGTGTACAGGGCAAGCATCAGGGATTGATTTCTTGAGCCCTGTAAGTCAGTAGGAGTGATGTACCAGTGTCTATATAAACTACCAAGACACCTGTGAAGAGCCACCAGACATTATAAAGTAGTGGCCTTTCATGCTGTGCAGTTGTAAAGGGTGTGTTCTCAGGTTCTCCTGCCTCTGGATTTCCTCTTCCTTTTCTTGAATAAAGGGAAGGACAGGTCTATAGTGCAGCCCCATCTCACTTTTGGGCAAAAAGGAAATTGCATTGCAGAGATTCCTTCTGCAAGACTGAAGATAATTGAGTACTTGCATTTTTCTGCCAACATAAGACTTTTTACAGCAGGGACAAGAGTTAAGTGTCAGAAGCAGGGTCTGAATCCAAGGTAAAAATGGCATCTGGTGGGAGATGATGTGGTCCAGAAGTGATCTTAGAGGACAATTGGCACATGAGCAGGAAGAATGTTCTAAGAGGCACTGAACACCCAGAGCTTGAGTACATTCATTAAAGTGTTCTTCTGCCTTTCATTAAAGCATTTTAACCTGCAGCTAAAATAAACCTTATCCCTATCAGGCTAAATTAAGTTATATCACACTGCTTTATATCCAGAATACTTCATTACTGAGACTAGAATCTGTCCATAATTATGAAAAAATATCACTATCAAAGTTCAACATTACCTTTCTTGAGATACAGAGGAATAGACTCAATTCTCACAGGAGCACCCATTCTAGTGCTCTCACACTTCCCAGACAATTAGTAAACTATTCCTGCTTTCACTTCTAGTATTTGAGATAAGCTGTAACATAACTGTAACATTTCTTAAATGTTTTTTTAATGCTTTTTAAAAAGTCTACCAAAAATTAATTTCCTTGTGATTAATATCTCCCAGGTTCTGTGCTTCAGAGCAGGGATAAGGAAATAGCTGAAAGGAGGATGTCTGGCTCTGCTGTAATCCAATGATTTTCAATAGAACTTCTACAGCATTAATCCATCTATGGCCAGATGTATGTATATAATCAATGTATTTAAAGAATAGAAAGCAAATATTTCCACCACAGTTAACCAGGGCTGTCTGGATAACATCTCTGCAGACCAGTTCCTTGTAGACTTCAGAGACTCACCTTTTCCCCACATCAAAACTCTCCAGAGTGGCACATGTGTCCTCAGCTGTGGTTTAGTATGGCAAGAATTTATCTTGTAGGATAATTTATTCAACAATTATTCAGCTACCATCAATTGAACTACCCTTCCACACAAGTTTTCCTCAATTTGCAAACTCCCACATTTGCTGCTGGCGCAAGTTGCCACTTCTAGGAAGCCTGGGGTAGTGAATGGGAACACAACATTTCCTGGAAAATGATATCCCACTGGCAGATTTTATTTTTTGCCAAGCTGATCAAATCCTAAGTCTGACCTACAGAAAACGACAACATTTCTCTTGGAAAGTGACTCCTACTAAAAATAACACCACCAAAAATAAAATTCATAATGCTACATCCCTTTTATTCCTAGAGCTAGCTGGGACACCCTGCCTGATGTTCAGGCACTTTGGGTAATAGTGCCTTAGGACAGGAGTTATTTTTTCATATAGCTATTTTAAATAGCGTGGTGATATTTTTAGTTTTACTGCACTCTTATACTGTTTAAAATTGTATTCTTTTAAAATAGCCTCTGCAGTACCAGGTTCCTTGCTGTGGAAGGAAAATTGAGTTAAACTTCACATTTGATATTTGTATACATCTGATTTATGTAAAATATAATGTGCATCCAGTTATCCTTCTCAAAATTCTTATTTCAAAGTGTTTCTGATAATTTTCATCTTTTATCCAAAGTAGTATGACTTATGACACCTGATATAGCTCAAAGCAAGTGAACTAAATACAATCAGGAATACACAAAGGGAAAGGAGGATTCCTGCAAAAGAATCCTGTAATGATTTTGGCCAGCACACAGCATTTGTGATAGAACCATTCTATTTACAGCATTATATTTTGGTCCCAAACTGATCATTTCACCCATTGTTGGAATATACTAGAAGAAACCATGAGTAGATAGCAATAGACGTGGTGATCATGCTGCAACCTCAGATACTTAGAGACAAATCCTGGCTCTGTCAGACTTCCCATATAGCCTTGGGTAAATATTTCAGTCTACCTGCTGTGTCTGTTCCTTATGTGTAAAAAGGAAAATATTACTTTACCCAGGGAAATGTCACTAAGCAATAAACCAGAAAGGACTGTGAGAATGTCAGGTCAGATGCATGTTATGAATAGTGATGATCATAGAAGTGTTTGGACAGAAAGAGACAGGACACAGATTGAAGTGTACAGGAAATTAACTTTTCTGAAGTGTATTAATAAGGTAAACAATGTAGTTAGTTTTGTGGGGCAGACCTCACCTTTCAGGGTCTGAAAAAGAACAAATTATTTGCAGACTGAACCAAATTGTAGGTCTAATTCTTCACGATTAAATCAGTGTTGACCTAATGCAGAAACAGGGTATTTTACACTGAAGATTAAGTTCCCAGTATTCTTAAGGTAAGAAAAAAAAATAAATTATGAAATACCACAGGAAGAGGCTTGGTTCATGATCTCTCATAGTATTTCTAAGCAACTTGAAGAAAACAAGTGACAGGCACAAGCTGCAGAACTGCAAAGTAAGTATTACTGAATTTCTCCTTTCTCCAGTGGCAGACCCCTTGTTAGTTAACTGGGTAATCCTTATTTCACTATCCGAAACCCTCTAGATTCGTTGTTATCCCATGTGTGCCCAGCTGGGATTAGAGTACAAGAATAGGGAGCACACAGAAATTCCCCAGGGAGAAGTGAAGGATCAAGATAAAGTTCCCCAATCTGTTTTTTATTGTAGTGTTTGAGCTGTTTTAATTGATAGAGACCTACAAATACAAAAAGTCCTCAAACCTGGATACAAATAGGAGAGTCACTGATGTAGAGATCTTGATTCTGAAAGTTTCCAGGGTGGTTTTATACTGGACAGAAGGGACAACTTGTGCAACCTAAGATAGGCAAGTTAAAGGTGGAATTTTACTTTCTGTTATTTCTAGTGTGTTATTGTCATACAGGAGTCCTCCAGAAGCACAACTGCTTATAATAAAGCAACATACCAGTGGCAGAGCATTTATTCCCTTTGAACCTTGAGGATTTTTGTTGGTTATGATGCTGATACTTACACTCAGTGGTTATTTGATTGCCATCCATAGGGAAAACACAGCCAGAGATGCTCAGAACAAAGGTCAACTAGCCAGGTATCTGCTTTCTGACTACTGTCAGGAGCAGATAGGAAAAAAGAGCAGAGCAAACAGGGTAAATGCCACATGTGGTGCAGGTTATTGCACTTCATGACCCGGCAATGCAACTTCATAGATCATTTGTTTCTTTAAAAATGCTGAAGTCTGTACATAGGTGTGCTTATTCCCCTTCCATCCAGTCTCAGGAAGCATATGCAGCCCTCCTATATGGACATGAGTGTTGCTGTAATTCCCTTCTTCCTTCAGGCCTTGCTCTAATGTTTCATGGAGAATGTACAAAAGATATCCAAGGACCTACACAAGTATGCTCTCTTAATATTCCTTTAAGTGAATAGAAGAAAGTGTTTCTAAACAGAATAGCTAAAAAACTACATCAGATCCTTGCCTTTCCACTGTTAAATTCCTATCTCTAAGACAGGATCCTATAGATCTAACAGGAAAAGCTTTACAGGAAAGATTTAACAGACCCAAACTGCCAGGAATCATTTGGATTTAGGGGTTGTCTGGGACACAACATGAGCAGAACAGGGCACAGTAGTGAAGCTATTTCTAGAAGACAATGAGCAGTGAGGGGAAGAAAATCCTGTCAGTGCAATCCTGCTCAGCTTAATGCACCACATTCCGAATAGAAACCTAACTTACCCATGTAGCAACTTACTTTTCAGTTTGCCTGTGCGTGTATAGAGATGAAAATCTCTTCTTAGCTTAGGATATTACAGAATACATCTGCAGATATCTAAGATATTTGAAGTGCTGTTTACTGTAGGGGAATTATTTTATGTACATGTTCTTCCTAAACAGAGCCATTCTGTGTAATCCATTGTTGTCATTACTACCCAATCTGCTATGTCTTATAATACTTTCCTAATCAGGAAGTGTCCTATTTTATGATTAATCCACAGGAGATATTTGGAAGTGTTTTCTCTGAAGTACATTTTTTCTAACCCTTCCTCAAAATCTTTTTTAAAAGTATATCACAAAATAAAGATATGGAAGTGAACAAACTTCAGATTCAAGACTAGTTTTTACAAGGCCAACTTTTTTCATGGCTTGACTGCAGTCTTATTTTGGGTTATGGTTGTCTACATTTTGAATTATGCCATCTAATTACTTCAACACTTGCTTCACAACTCTGAATCCATTATGTGGTCATAAAATAGGGAATCTGGCAGTATTTGTGTTTAAACAATTAGAAAACTTTCTTTGGTCCTAAGGAAAATATCTAAGTTTGGGATAAGCTTATTGTTCAGTAGCTCAATTTTTATCTTAAAGGTTTTAAGTGTATGCAAGAAGCCAGGCCATAAGTACTACATCTAAACATATGCTGTTAAATGAAAATATAAAACATTGACATTTTATTGACTGTAGTGGGTCTGTCTGAGCTGATTTTCCTCATGCAGCCCTAGGACCCAGAGAGTGTTGATAACACACACCTTTGNTGCATCTTTTCCTGATTATTGATTCTCTTTTATTATATCATTTCCTCGATTACCTCACATCACTGCTACAGCTCAAATTTCAGTCTGTTTCAATGGGCTTGAATTCTGTGTTGATGCTTCATTTACTGACAGATTTTAGATCACAGCAGGAGGTGGCCACTGCTGTTTCCTACTTTCATATACATAAAATTCTTGCACTTGAGCTGTTCTGGAAAACTCCAATTGAGTCAATCTAGCAGTCTTGCTTTGTAAGAATTGTCCTTGAGAAATGGCCATCATGCAAAATCAGTGACAGTAGGATAGCTGAGAAAAATCAAAGTTGAGTTATAGCATGAATAGGATGTTACTCTCCAAAGTTCAGAGCAACCCTTTGCCAAACAAGAACATAGTTTAAGCAATCCTTGTTATTACTGACTCGAGAACCAGTCAATTCACCTCAGCAAGAACAGGTTATTTAGAAAGGAATAGGATGCTCATAGTCCCAGGAAGAGACTTTGAAAGTCACAGCTACAGAGCAGCAACAGTCCCTGCTCAGTCTGCATGATCAAGTGTTCAAGTGACCCTATCCACTGCCTGGTGAGCCAGCAGACTTTTATAGCAACCTTATGTAGGGTCAAGAAGCAATCTGTCAAGAGATAAAAGTACTCTGTGAAATACCTCCTGGATGTTACTGTCATTGAGCCTTCTGACTCAGCAGTGATACCTCTGCTGCGTGCGCTACAGAATCTCCTCTAGTATCTTAGTGGCTTAAATGAGCTTCTCATGAAATACTGAATGAGTGTCACTGACACTCAATTTGATCAAAACAACAGCTTTGATGTAGTCCTGCATCTACTCTATTTCCCTCCTGAGCATTCTCTCCACAGATCCATTCCCTGTAAACATACTCTGATTGTCCCAAGTGGGCATTTCATAGTTGTAGTGTAGGAAAAACACCACATGAAAATGAGAGATTAGAGTTCCAGAACACCAAGAAGTCTGGAAAGTCAGGTGTAAAAAAGGTATCATCCTTTCAAATACTGTATTGAAATAAAATAGCCAAAAGTAGAAGCTGGGGTCTTGGTCAAAACAAGTCCAGGAACTCAGTACTTCTGTAAGGAAAAATTTTCAAACAACTTTCCCTCAGCTGCACCTATGCAATAGAAAGCAGAACCCATATCTACAGGTCACAGTGAATCCCAGGTGCAATACATTAATTATGTTTTCTGTCCCTGTGGTACTTAAAGATACAAACCAGCCAGTTATTTGGCCACTCTGATGTCTGGTGGAACAGGAACAATATCCCATAAATAGCTGGTTATGCTTTAAAATCCATTAGGGTATTTCAGGAGTGCAGGAAAGATGAAAGTGTGTGGCAGAACAGCAGAGTGGGAATGTCACCATTAACAACAAGCTCCCTGTTAAGACAGCTGAAATTATGTACCTGCCCCAATTTCCTTTATACTAACATCGTGCCACAGGTAAGTATAAATATGTCAGAAGTAAACCCCTGAATCTGAGAAATTCCATAGTATAAGGATTTCTACAAAAAAAACAGGAAATCAATGGGCTTGCCTGAAAATATTTTAAATTACCGGTTTTCTTAAAGTGCAAACTTTGCAAGAATATCCTCTCTATACAATGTCTCAAGGTGAACACCCTCAGATGGAAAAACCCTGCAATCTCCTTTCCCATTAGCTTTGCGTTTGCACCATCTCTGGTCCACTTCTACAACAGTATTTTCCTTCTTTTGCTACTTCAAAGCATCTTCTCTACCAAGGTCTGTTCTATAATTCCATCTTTATGAAGATAGAACAAAAGTTTCAGACTTCCCCCCAGAGTTTTAGATCACTTGAAGTATGTTATCTCCATAGGTATCCCAGATTCATAAAAAAAGGAAGAGCAAGGGGAATATTAAAGGAAAAACAAAAAACCCATGTCCTTACACAATTTTCTTGAATCTATCCTTTCAGGATTCAAGCAAAAAATCTTAATCACAAATTTATCAGCTTTCAATGATTAGGTCTCAAGAGGAACCAACAAATGTGGAGATAGCCTATTAACACAAATATTGAATTTAATAGTCCTATATCTTGGCCATTAGTCTCACATTTCAGGATGAGGGTTGGGGTAAGAAAGAATAAAGATGTTTGAGAACAGCTGCTATTATCATCTTGTCAGCTAATCAGTTGGGGGTTAGGTTGAACTGGGACAGTCAATCACATGAGGGACCTGTGTTTTCCTGCCGGAGTGGGATTAAAATGACATGTAGGCAGGGGACTTGAGCTCTGCCTACCACACAGGTACTGACTATAAAATAAGAAACCTCTGCCCAGCATCATGTCTGCCATCCTTCAAAACAAACTGTCACAGTGATGCCTGCCTTGTGCCGATGCAGAAGTAAGATTTTCTAACCACTTAGACCTTTCCTGACACACTCCTAAGTCTTTAGCCCTTTTCCTCTCAAAATTCATTGCCCAGATATCCTCTAGGTCCAAAACCTCCCCATTACTGCTTTGATGCACATTATCCTAGATTAAATGTCCCAAAAATGTAATTAGGATTGATATTTCAGAAGCTATTTAGGACAGAGAAAGTGAGCATTTTTATACAAAGATACCAGTTTGTACAAGTTTGTTCCAGCTGGATAAACTGAAACAGAAATTGAGAATAGCACACTAGCCAGCCCACAGAGCCTGAAGATAATGGGTAGCTGTGAAGTGTGGGCAAGCAATGATAATGTGAATTTTGGTTAGCATCTCAGACAATTTAAGTGTCCTTCCTGTAAGTGACTATACTGAAGAGAAGTTGCAATGAGAGCACAGAAGTTCCAATTCTCTAATTCCCCTGGGAGAGATTTCATTTTCCTCAGCATTTAAGTCGGGCAGCAGCAAAGTTGAAAATATTGCCTATTCTTTTCAAAAAGCACATAAAAGCCAAACATATACTTCATCTTTTCTTTCTTCCTTCAGCATGTTCCTTGTGTCTTAAAATGTTGAATTGTTTTATTTTAGCTTGCAATGTAGTATTACAAGAGGTCATAAAATTACTGAAATCAAACCAAATCCTGTAGCAGTTTAGCAGGGCAGATCCTTCGTGGACACCAGTGGTCCTGCAGCTGTGATTAAGGTGGGTGGGATTGAGCCCAGTAGAGATGCACTGGAGAACAGCACTGCTGCAGCAACTGGGACTTGAAAGTGCTGTAGCAATACATGCCATATTGGAAAAAAATATTTCAGGTTTGCATTTGTTTTTCACATTAAAAGTCATAGGGAATCCTCCTTCAGAATTTTTTTTAATGTCCAACTACTCTTCAGAGGGATCAGTTTATAATGACAGTTCTTTATCTCTGCTAGTGAAGGATGTGTATCAGATTCCCATCAATATTTGTTGGTTTACTGTCTCACTAGACTATCCAAGGCATAACAAGATGCTTTTGTCCCTTCTGTTGCTTCACTAGATGGAAGTACACTGTCTTTCTGCCAGTCACTGACATGGAACAATAATGGCTCTTAAGACCACTTTGTAATGCAATTGTTGTAACCTACAACCACCCAGGTCATTTATACAGTCACTTTTAAAAACCTCCAGTAGCTTCTGTGATTATCAGCTAGAAAAAAATCCCAAGTTTTATTCCTAAGCTATTTTCTGCAAGGCTCCCTCCTTGTCGTCCCCAAAACTTAATCTCCTCTTCTTCAGCCTTTATCTTAACTCTTCAGGAAAAACACCCTAGAATTTGTTTTTCTCTTGTACTTCCCCCTTTAAAAGGAGACTAGAATACTTGGGAGTTGTCAAGGTTTAGGGTCAGGGCTGTCCACTAGACAAATGACAGATGCTCTCCACCAACCCCCTCTCACTTTGCAAAGGGAAAGAGAAAGGTAATAAGGGAGAGAGAATTATAGATTGGAAAAGAAAACTAAAACAGGTTTAATGAATTAATAAAATTAAATATATACTAATATATACAAAACCAGTATCAAACCCAAACACCCTGATGGCAATTACATCATCACCACCATTGATGCTGTGGAGCAGACACTGGGGAAGTCCCAAACTGGACTCGGCAGCAGATAGGAACTGCATTCAGAAATACATGGATCAGGAACAAAGGCAGAGCAGACCAAGTCCTCATCAGACACCAGCAATTGAAAAAGAGAGCTTGTCCCACATGATCCCTCAGCATTATACTGAATATGAAGTAGATGGGATGGAATACCTCATTGGACACTTTAGGGTCACCTGTCCTGGTCCCTCCTCCCTGAGGGTGCTGCCTTTTACTTTCTGCATCCCCAATGTGGTACACAAGACTTAGCAGTGACCTTGGTCTGCACACCAACCCTTGGTAGCAACTCTGAACATGGACCATTATCACTGCTAGAAGCAGACACTGCCTGCAGAAATACACCATTAACTTCAGAGAGTGCAGGTAGAGGAGACTTATCTGGAAATTAAAATCACTGAGCATAATTAGTTCTGTTTAAGCATGAACCTCATTCAGACATAAGAGTCCAATATTTGGGGCACAGTTTTTAAGGGATACTCAGCCACAGCACTGGCTAATGTAAATACAGCAGGTAAATTTTGCCCATACCTCAAGATGAGTCCATTCCAGATCTGGACAATAGTTTCTAGTATGCTTATGTTGCTTTCTTCAAACCCTCCTTCATAGTCCACAAAACCCACTTGTATCAGGATGCACCAGAAGTATTGTAAGATTGCTGCTGGAGTCTCTCCCCATCCTTCTGGGGATCCTGAAGTATGTTTCAAAGGCTAAAACATTTTTTAATGAAAAATAATTCATGTCAGCATAACCCACAGGATGCAGAAGGTGATGCATAATTCCAGTTTACAGCACAAGTGCAGCTATAAGGTACTAGGTTATATGAAGCAGCTGCTGTAGGTACAAGGCTGAAAGAAAAGTCCTATTTTTGAGTCAGATCCTCTCATCTTGAAGTCTTAAGGGAAGGATTCCTGAGAAGCCAAATATTCCCACAGTCACGGTCTTTAATTTCTGATCTATTTATTCCATCATCAGAACTGTCTTGAGAATGTGACAAATTTGAATCCATTGCTCACACCATCTTAAAATGAACCAATGCAAACAAAAGCCTGGGGTGTAAAGGGAAATAAGTTACTCCAATCAGTGATATCTAGAAGCACAAAACATTCTACCACCACATTCAGAGTGCAGAAAGCCTCAGGTCTTTGACAGTCTCTGAACCCTTTCATGAAAGGCCACAGCTCATCCCCAGTGAGGACACAGACACCAGGTTTCTGCACAAGCCCTCTTCTAGACTGAGGCATGTGGGAACCAAACTATCCTTTCCACCTTGGAAGGCTCCCTCTGGATCATGACAAAAACCAAAACACACAGCCTTCTTGGAAATGGGGATGGGGTTAGGGGGTCCATACCACTGCATTATGTGCAGAACTGATGGAGACCTGGATGGGTAACAGCTTCCAAAGCTCTGGAAGTAGAGCTCTGCTCTAACTTATGCCTGAATAAGTCTGTATGCAACCTTAACACCATAAGGTCTATTGTTCCCTACAGCAATTCAAGTGAGTTTTGCCCATTCACTGCCTACAGAAGGTGTACCAACATGAGAGCCACAAGTAATCTATTTTGACAAGAGCTGCTGTAACCAGTCACAAGGTATCACACCTTTGAGCTGCACCATTAGCTCCAAGATATGCTGCTTTCAGAGCAGCAAGATGCAGCCTGCACCTCTGTAGTCCTAGCTTAGTCAGGAATAAAGCATGTATCCTGTCCCTCTCTGGAAAGATGGTTATTTTAGAAACTGCCTCTGAAGACCTTCTCCTGATCAACACCATGAGTAAGATGTGCTATCACTAAAATAGAATCACAGAACCATTCAGGTTGGAAAAGACCCTTGGAATCATTGAGTCCAACCATCAACCCTATCCTACAAAGTTCTCCCCTAAACCATATCCCCCAACACCACATCTAAACAGCCTTTAAACACATCCAGGGATGGTGACTCAAAAACAATCTTGTCAGATCATTGTATGTTAACCCAAGTCCCAGCTTTTCAACTATCACTGGTGATTGAGTGCCCTGTGTGAGGCACTTTGAAGGCTCCCTTTTAGTCAAACAGGAAGATATTCAACGTTGAATACAAAATACAGAAGCACTAAACCAGACACTTCTGGAAAGAAATTATCAGAAGACCAACCCATCATCTTAATCACTTGATGATACATCATGCAATTTCCTTCTTTAGACAACTTATTCTTATTCAGCTTTACTTCTATACATTACCAATAGCTCTGCAGTGCTACTTCATTGCCTGTAACAAGTTGTGCAGATATCCCAACAAACATACTGCTGGTAATAAAAAAAAATCATTCCACTTATTCAGCTGCATGGAAAAGTGGGATTAGACAGTTCCTTCCTTGGCATCATATGCTTGGGTGGAAAAGTGTGATTTGGTTAATGAGATTCTTACCTCCATTAGTCTAGCACTGTCCTACATTACCTGTGGCAGGTTTGTAGCAGCTAAGGACAAGCCCAGCGAATTTTCACAAAACATTTAATTAACCCAGGACAGATTCACACACCTAGATATGTTCCCTGATTAAAAATGTTGTAGCAGCGGTTAAGTGTTGCGTTTAATAACCATACAAATGCAAGGTTAAAGCAGCACATTAGAAGTACCATTTTGTCCCTCATTACTGCAATCTTCTCTAGCACAAGTTTGTTTCTGGTCACATCTAAAAATATGCATCCCCACAAGCATTGCTTCCTGGAAGCACAGTACAGGCCAGTGACCTTTTTGTGGCTTTCACAGCAGTGACAGTAGCTGTGAGCTTCCAAGTGTTCAGGGGTTCTTTTTTGTAGCTCAAGAACTCCAACTCAGCTTTTAGGTACAAGAGACTGATTAATAAAAAGAGAGGGTTTACATGGACACTTATGCAATTGGTTTCTGGAACTTTTATGCCAGAAGTTGTTTCATGTGAAAGGAAAAGATTTATTCTGACATTTGATGTCATAAGGGGAACTCAGTGATGGGGGAGGCCAGTTCAGAACTCAGTTGTAGAAGAAATCTTGTCCTTTGAGGGTGTAAAGGGACTTAGTCACCAGACCAAGCAGAATTGCTGCTAGAAAGAGAAGTCTTTTTGGGTGGGAACAGATAATTTTCACAATATGAACAGAGTATAACCAGAAGTTAAACCACTACTTACAAAAAAATCATCAGATTTATTTCTCCACTCTCCCAAGTGCATTTTCCTTTCTGGGAAACAACTTCTTTTCTTCTAAAATACTGCAAGTTTACAGAATGGCTCTTGAGAGCAGCAAAGGTGGGGAATGGCTAGACTGACCCAGCCATGTGGGCAAAAGCCAGGGAGCTGCCAAAACCAGAGGAGAATAAAGCATTTCAAAAGCAGGAGAAATGTGATAAGGTAGAAAATTCTTAGTAAGAAATCAGCCAATTCACTTGGAAATCTACTATGATGCTCTGTGCATGTTGGGCTAGTTCTGCAACTGGTTCGCTAATGGAATTAATGATGAATATTAGCCAAGGATCTGTCCTTCTACTTTATTTAAATAGAAGGATCGCAAGGAAGGGGATTTCAATTTGGATGTAAACTGTGGACGTGATCTACATGTGCAGCAGTAGAGAACATGCAGACCAAATCCATTTTCAAGAACAACCAATTGCTTTTAGAAGTCACATTTGAAAAAACCCCCAGTTGTTTAGGAACTGGTTTTTGTTGGCAGAAGAAACTTGAGTACTACACATCCATTTAATTGAGGGTTCCTGGATCTCACTGTTTTCCTGAAATAGTTCATACGACACCTCTAGAAGAGTGGTCCACTGCAGCTTCTTCTACTGGCTGAAGCTATCCTAGATGACTGACATCACCCAGCCATGCTGGAGATGTTAAGATCATGAGGACAATCACACCAGGTCAAATAACATCCATCTGTATCCTGTTTTTCCAGCAGTGGCATGGTGAGGTTCTTCATTGCTGTTTGTGTAGTTACAGTCCCACCCTACATTTCTCACAGAACTCAAGAGTTTCAACCCTTCCATAAGTTTCCTGGAGTCATGAGGTGGTAGGTAATGTTTTTCACTTAATGGGAATGTGAACTTTTGCTATTGGACAGGAATCTAAGGATACAAAACTACAAAGCAAGTAATGTGGGAAATAACTTTGAGGACCTGAGGAACTGATATTGACAAGTTGTCTTTCATCCTTTCATAAAATATAGAAAAAAAACATTAAACTGTTGTTTTCTGAAATAATGGAAGCGAATATTTGCACATTTAAAGTGATTTTAGTTTATTCATTGCAGTCCTCATCCCTTTGCCCAAATTAGAGTAACCTAGGAAGTCATCCAACTACTTCCTTATCACAAAATATTTCTTTAAAATGGCAAATACAACCCAGAAGCCCCAGGGATTTGTCCTCCAGGAGATAAAAGCCCCCTGCTCCACCAGTACACTCACAGCAATCAACTTTCATTTACTCTCACCCAAATAAGATGAGATTTTAAACATTCAGATGGGAGAAATTTGTGGCATACAACCTCTTTATGAGCACTGGCAAGAAACATTACTAGTAACCACTGCTGGGAGGACATTACCAAGTGTTACCAACCAGCTTGGCAAGCAGTACTAGCTTCTCCATAGATCTATTACTTTCCAGATGTTGGTGCTGCCTTCCCACAAGCACTTCAGGATGGTATATTGTAAGGGTTATTTCTATTCTACCCATAGGGGGTTTTTTATAATTAAATATTTAAATGGCAACAGATTTTTAGATTAGGGTCTTTTCTAATTCCTACGTTAATAATTTAAGTAATTCAGTCAGGGTAGCTTGAGCAAACAGTTCAGCAAGAGGTCGTGGCAACTCAGGCAAACCATGATGCTGTAAAGCACAACACAGCTCAGCAGAAAGGAAAGGACAGCACAGCTACAGCTTCTTTCTCTATCAGCAAATTCCCTTTGGTGCCTCTTAGGACTCCCTCAGATTTATAACCTTTTTACTACAGCCTTATTTACATTTCAGTTAAAGCTGATCACAGAAGTCCAGTGAAAAAAATTAAAATTAAAATGCATACCCACAATGAATACTTATTTCAAAGCCAGATCTCAGTACAACAGGCTTGGCTGTGACTCACATCAGTCACTTCAGTCCAGTGCAGAGTTACATTTACATGCCTTGGCTTTGATGCTACCACCTTACCTGCAGTAATAGGAAACAACAAAAACTCTACAGTGATAACAGTGGATTTTAGGCAATATGAGTTGTGAGGCCTCCTGGCAATAGAAAACATTTAGGACCCAGTGCAAACAAGGCACACCACAGAAGTTTAGTAAGCAAACCTGGCACAGGTTGCCCAGAAGGTTGTGGATGTTCCATCCCTGGAGTTGTTCAAGGCCAGGTTGGATGGGGCCTTGTGCAACCTGGTCTAGTGGGACGTGTCCCTGCCACGGCAGTGAGGTTTGAACTGGATGATCTTTGAGATCCCTTCCAACCCAAATAATTCTATGATATGATTCTATGAAACCTGGCTCTGGACTCCTCAGCACACGACCTGTTGGAGTGGGTCAATAGGAGAGCCACCAAAGTGATCAGAGAGCTGGAACACCTCTCCTGTGAAGAAAGTTTGAGAGTTGGGGTTGTTAAGCCTGGAGAAGAAAAGGCTGCAGGGAGATCTTATAGCAGCCTTCCACTATTTAAAGTGGGCCTACAAAAAAGAGGGGACAAACTTTTTAGGAGGACCTGTTGCAAAAGGACAAGGAGTAACAGTTTTGAACTAAAAAGGGTAGATTCAGACTAGATAAGGAAGAAATTTTTTACAATCAGAGTGGTGAGACAGTGGAACAGGTTGTCTAGAGAGGTGGCAGAAACCCCATCCCTGGAAACATCCAAGGTCAGATTGGACAGGGCCCTGAGCAACCCTATTTAAAGATGTCCCTGTCCATTGCAGGGGGCTGGACTACATGACCTTTAAAGGTCCCTTCCAACCTAAAGCATTCTGTGACTCTATACTTGGTTTTGCTATCAGAATAGCAAAGCTGATAAACTTCAGAAAAATTGCCTCTTTGCCTGTTTAACATGTTCCCTTCCAGCCAGGAGCATTCCTGACACTAGTCCTTAATTCCTGGCCAGAGAAAAACAATTTATGTCTAATTATCAGCCTGTAAGTCAAAGACAGACAGCCTCCTACTCTTCATCTTTGTGCCCAACATGCAAACAGGAGGTGGCAATCTGCCCACCTCACAAGCAGTAAGCCTCAGTCTGCCACTTCAACTCACCATCCAGCCTACCAGGAGGAAAGATGCTCCTTTTCCCTTTTAAAGGGATATGAATTAAAGATCAAGATTATATCCTCTGGGTTTTATTTCTTCTATGAAGCACCATATTAGGCTTCAAATAGACTGAAAAAGACCTTATAAAATAATGACCAAAGCCTTCCAGTTGTCACAACAGTGGATGTAGAACAAATGTGCAGGCTGCATCCCTATTTACTTAGCAGCATGAGGGCAGGTTGATAACAGGAAAAACTTAAGTGGGAGAAAGAGAGACATTTATGTAGCTTGCTGCTTGTTAGAAGTGTACCTTGATTCACAAGAAGTCCAGAAAAATTTAACCAGATATCAAAGGACTCACCAAAAAATAGCAGGGATTATTGCCTATTTAAGTGAAATAGAAGATCAAAGCATTTCCAAATGAAACATCCACAAACACTGTCAAGATTTGAGAATTAATTGAATTTTGAAAATTTAGATAATTATAAAGTAACCATGCATACGAACTTTAAGAGAAGTTTTTAACTGCAGACATAACAAGTATAGATGATGGCCAGAAGTCTTTAGGCCTTGGAACACCATATAAACTTTGAAAGTATCCTAATTAACTAAAAGAAAAGGAGCAGAGGTATTTAGGTATATGAAGTCTCAGAAGCATTTGAGATCTTCCTTCTTAAAGCTTTTTTTTCCATCCAGATAAGTTTTTCTTATGTCCCATCAGAGGTAGATGTGTGGAGGGTGCCAGCAGCCTCAGAGCCTCTCCCATGCCCAAGAAGTGTGTGTGACTAGATGGCGAACAGCTCATAAGATGCTAAGAAAAAAGCTTGGTTTAAAAATAGCCTCTAAACCTCCTTGCAGCTTGCCTTTAAGTAGATTTAAGATTTAAAAAGCCTACCAAACGCAACTCCTACATATCATATATTTCAAAAGGTAGTTGAGGAAAACATACTGCCTTCTTTCAGCCCAACGTTTTTGTCTCAGATCCGAGGTTTTTACATTTCTGTGGAATTTCACAGGCACAGAAGTCTAGAAAAGACTAGTCCTGCCTCAAAACATGCAGTTTGTGCCAATGCTGACTCACCTGAGCAGCTTTTCTATCCTAGACTTGAAGCAGTAGATATGAACTTAGGTGGACAGTTTATACCAGTGTTCCAGCTCTTATATTTTCCAAAACATTTAATGTTTGCAGTTTCTCTTAAAGCTGCAGATCTTTCTGTGAAAATATCAGCTTTAAGGGATTTTTTTTTTGTCCTTATTTGCAGTAAAGAGAAAGCAGGACAAGCCAAATGAACATGATTTATAGTCTGAAAACCAAAGTCAAGCAAAAAAGGGGAAAGTATATGTATTTTTAAGCTCATGATTTCTGGGGCTGACTCAGTTTTCACAAATGCTTGCTTTAACAGTGAAGTTGAAATCAAAGTACTATCTGAAAGGAAGACAGAAACTACTGCTGGTGAGCAATTAAATTTCCTGGAAATATTCTCCTCCCTTTTAATATCTAGACATTACACTTGTGTTTCATCAGGAACACCACAGCTTTCCTTCTCCTAAAGATTAGCGAGTTCCTCACAAACATTTAGTAAAGAACACTAGGCTCTTTCCTACCAAGTTGCCATCTCCCTTTCCTACCCAATCCCAGGACTACTCTTGGGATTTCCTAATCTCTGCATCCCTCCTGGAAAGGAGAGCAGGAGCATTTTGCAGCCTACTCAAAAAGCACTCAGCCCAATGTCAATCTCAGCAGCTATTGGGATTTTCTGCCCCAAGCCAGCCCTTTTATTACCCACAATGGTAGTCCCTGGATTTTTAGGAAGGCACAGTGTGATCTCTATAACAATGGATGCTCTATCCCATCCCCATGCCTTTGAGGTGTTGATGCACCAACTTCAGTGGCAGAATTAGTCCTCACTGCAGCTGTGGAGGCAGCCCAAGGGAGCAAGGATAACCCACACCAATCAGCTTGGGCTGAAGCTGCCCCACTGAAACCAGTTTGCAGCAGTGCTTGATTTCTCAGCTGTAAGGCCCCAACTTCAAGTTTTTTTACATGAGTTACCCCAGTAAATTCAGCTTTGATAAATTACTGCTCCACAAGCTACTGTAGAGGATTTAGCACATCAGAAACACTATCTCTGGATGCCAATACAATTGCTTCATTAGGGAAAACAAATTAAAAATTTACAAAGCCCTGAATCTGAAATAAGCTAGAGGAATCTGAATTGGAGATGGTTTTTGCTGTTGAACTCTGCTTGGGCAGAGACTGCCTCCTCTTATTTGTCTAAGTATTCAAAGGAAAAAAAATAAATGCAGCATTACAGCATCTGTATGCCTTTCACTTATATAAAATAGGTATTCATGTACCTCACTTCCTAGGGATCAATATTTTCTTCTTCCAAGTAGATTAATATTCTCAAATCAGAAAACTGAGAATGTTTTCAACCTGAAATAATTCAATTGCTATCACACAAATTACCAGACTACCATAATGCAAAGATATAGCCATATCATTTATTTGAGGGTCCTGCGATAGGGAGATGTCAAAACAGAAGAGGAAGTATCCAACAAGAATTAGTGATGTTCATGAAGGGGTGACCTCTTCAGGTGTCCCCGTAGGGTCAAGGGGCATCTGCTGGCACTTCCAAATAACTTTACATTCCAATTACAGGTCAAATTACATTGCATTCATAAGCATCCGCTCATTCCTGATCACACCACTCAAAATGGAAGCTTTTTCCCTTCCCAAAGCTTCAAGCATATTGGATTATTCTTTGAAATCTTTGTTTGTTTTGAGGTCTCTCCTCCATAAACATCCTTCTGCCAATTTCCTTTCATTTCAGCCAAGTACATCTTAACTAATAAGTAGAGCAGAAGATCAAATCTGCTGCTTTAGAATATGCAGTTATTAGAAATAAAGCAAGCAAGACCTATGTGAGGTGACAGCCAAGAGCTAGCAGATTTTCATCACCAAGTCAAAAAAGAAATTGCTGCAAGTTAGCAGGGCGGGTTTAGATTTCCAAAAAACCCTGAGTATATTTAGCTTTTATCCACCCAATTCAAGTACTGAAGAGAGATTGATACCAGGGATCTCCTCCACTCCATTTTTTTTAATCCTGCTGTGCCTGTTTTCCTAATGCCCTCTGATTAGATTTTTAAACTGCTGCTATTATCAGCTCTCCTGGGTATAAAGCTAACCATGTCTCTGAAGCTGGCATCTTAGTAATCGTAGGAGTTGTAGCAAAGTATGGATTTTAAAATATGCACATTTTTTACATCAAGTTCTGTTTTCCCTGCCCTTGCTCACCATTGCTTTCCTAGATTTCACAACAAGGTAGGGGTTGCCTGCTTTGTGTTATTCCATTAAAGACAAGAAATCATGCAATCCCCCTCAGTAATTCTATTCCTAATGCATCTTAAGAGCCAACAAGCTGTAATCTGAGTTACAATGCCATTTCCCAATTGTACTATCACTCTGAAATTGTGATTTTTGTGGCTAAAACATCTCTAACTTCAAGAAAAATTCATCTATTCTCTTTCTTGCAGGTAGAAATGAAACACTACTCTAAGGGACAGCTCAAATTAACATTGCTTGAGAGTTACAAATTCAGGAAGACCCTGAGTCAGGCTCTCTTCTCCCCAGCTGTATGGTACAGATGTGCTGATTAATGTTTTTGGTTAGAAGACCTCTCCCATGCTAACACTCTGCTTCATCAGCTCTCCCTTGACCCTTCTGACTTCCAAGACTAAGTTTTGGGGAGCTCTAAACTTGCACCGAAGCACTGACCAGCATGAATTACAATGGTGACTCTGTTTAGGATCATTGTCCTGTGGGAAGAAATCCCAGTTTGCCAGGCACCCAGAAATCATCTTTAACACAAAGACACTGAAGCAACAAGGGCATTTTACTACAATGCAAAGTGTGACAGAACTAGTTACTATGTTTAGAGATAGGTGCCCAGAAAGAAATGATAAACCATGTTACATTAGCCACTAGCACCATGCAGGAGTTGTGCCAGAAGATTATTTCACTTGGCTGCTAGAGTTCTTACATAGGTTTGCCAAGTGGTATTTGATCCAAGACCTAGCCCTCAGGCACTCTTATTGGAAATCAACCCTGAGCTGAGCACAGAAGCAGTGGCTTGTCCCCATGGTCCCATCCTCCCCCAGATGCAACTTTAACACAACACCTTCCCTCCTGCTCATCCCTCCAGGGCTTCCTATAACTCATTTAGATGGTAATTCTAATGCTTGTGCAAGAGTGTTGACTTCAAGATAAAAGAGATATCCATTAGGCTAAGTATCATCTGGACAGACTGTAAAGAACGCATTTATGGAAGGTGAATGAAACTCCTCACTTGATGCTTGTCTGTAAAGAAAAAGCCATATAAAGTTGTACTCCAGCACCAGACTGGTGGAAGTATAAACCTTTGCTTGGAATGTGGGTTTTCACATGATTCATGCTGTTTTTGTGTTAAAATTTAAGCCTATTTTAGGATGGAGAACTGATATCATAACAGTCACAACAGTTCAGGGATGAAAGCATCTTTTAAACATGGGCTGCAGGACATTGACTTTAAGATCCAGACTTTTGGTTTTTATCTTCCTACATAACTTGGGTCAGGTATTGCTTATATGTAGTGTTGAAAAATGATTCATTGGAATGCATTCACAGGATTTATTTTCTCCTGGTCTGCAAGATTTGGTGTTATCAGAATACTTGGCCCTACAGCCATTCCTGTTGGCTAGATACCAGTCAGGAGAAAAAAACCCAACAGTACTTCATCTCTGATGCCAATCTCTATCTAGATCAGCTGTATTTTTTAACAAGCATTAGGTGTTTTATTATCCAGATCAGTTCTTTGTTTCCTTAACACTGCTAATGAGGTAATTTTCTGGCAATATTATAAAGCCCAAATCTACATTGTAACATCATTTGATGGTTAAGCCTCAAATGGTTTAAGGGGGAGGGTTAGATGCTGAGGGCCCAAGAGAACAGAAAATGAATCCTCTACTCTCTCTGCAGTAGGTATGACAGAAAGCAATAGAAGTAATACCTTGTTCAGTAGGATACCTCTCCCATCTAGATCAATAGGTCCAACTGCATTGGCAGACAGCACACACAAAGATGCCAGACTTAACTGGAGTAATGAAATGGGCACAACACTCTGCTGCCCCAGCTTCCAGAAGGCAACACAGAGAAAGCAACACTACATTTGAGGTCACGCCAAGTGCAGCAGAACACATCAAAGTCCTAGCAACGGAAATAAATCAGCAAGAGCTGGGCTTGGAGCAGTAAGGCCTTGTTCCCAACCTCCACTGAGGTGGCACCCCCAAATCTGAGTTCTACATTTGTCATTGTAAAGTCCACACAAGTTTTCAAAGGCTCTCTTAGAAAGGATGCACCTAAAACTTATTTAACCTGATGGAAAATAGAGGGGGCAAAGCATGTTTTGTACCAAGAAGCAGCCAAGGTCACATCAACTGCCTAATTACCAGCAGTGTTTGTGCCTTGTCTGGTTCAAGAGAAGCAGTTTCAGAAGCTGGAGGCCCATGCTGTGAAGCCCTCTGCATGGCAGTAGCCACACCAGACTCCCTGGAGCGCTTTTCCACTTGACAGAAAAAGACCCTGGTGAAGAGAAGCAGCAACTACTTTACTAAAACAAGGAGAGCAGTGGGGATACAAAAAGCTGCACAGAGATCTAGGGACATCCTGCAACATCATCCCCAGCTGCACTGCCATGGTCCTGACAATACAAAATCCTGCCCTCAATTCCACTCCAAGAGTAGGTGCTCTTAAAGATCATATGCATGGTATGATTGCACCCCTTGTATACAAGTCAGTTACTTGTCCAAGTCATCCCTGCTGTGCAACCTAGATGCCACCAGCTCATTTTCAGATCTGGAGTGTCCCTGGCATGCTAATAGAGGAGTGAAACCTATGCTTACAGTCACAATTGCAAACTAATCACTTAGAGAGGTCAGGCAAATGCAAACCTTCCTATTTATAGACAGTAGTTAAGTGATTTTATTGTGACCTACTCACATCAGTGGACATTTGCAGGATTAGACCACAAATGTTATATTACGGAGAAGAAAAATAAAACACAACCCCACAATTCACTTTTACTACCCTTAGGAAAAACGGAAAATAGAGGCAGGGGAAAAATGCTTGAACTTGCTCCTGTCCCTCAGTGATAAGGGTCTTGTTTTTTGTTTCCATGGATGAAGAACAAGCTATGCATCGTAAGATCTCAATCTTCTGTCCCAACTCTGGCCATCAGACTTTCTGCATGACCTCAGGCAACTCACTTATATCTTTCCATGCCTGAGTATGCTCACGAGTAAAATGGGATTCGATTTGAAATCTATGCTACTCCCTTCCTAAGTGTATGAACATACACCCATAGAAAGGCTTGAGCAACATTTCTTTGTCTTGGACAAAACCCAGAAAAAGCCCGCTTAAACTCAGCATGCAGAACCTGCCCCCTTAAAGCATTTCCAGCTAATAAGCATCTTTCACTGCACTTTTCATGTGTCTTCCATCTGAGATTTCAGCAATACTTGCAACTCCTGGACAAAGTTCAACTTTTACAAGACATCCATGAACAGGGAGCTCAATTTTCTCCTTGCTAGAAGTGGATAGATGTTAAATCCCTTGCAGAAGATTACAAAATAAGGCTATATAAGACATGAAAACACCTCTTGTGGGCCAATCCTGCCTATAGTGAAGTCTCAAACAGAGTTCCCACTTCTCAGGTGCCTCAAATCAGATTCTTAAAATCTTTCAGATTCCGTGTCAGTATTCAGCAAATTATGGAGTTTACTACAGCCTGAGTGGTGCTTGATCTTTGAGAAAAGATTATCTACACACACTTCACATTTTCCATCCTCTCCAGAAACAGACTTCAATTCAGGAGGCACTGTTGCCTGCTTCTAACATATAAAGTGGAAGCTGTGTTGAAATAGCAAAGTGATTTCTTCAAAGTACTCAAGCTTGATTCTTTTATATTAATTTATTTAAATCCCCTTTCACTGTATTACCATGTTGAAGAAAAACTTGCACTAAATTATCTTTTACAATAGTCATTTCCCTAGCTTGTTCTTAAAGATGACAGGTTTCTCAGTTGAGCTTCAAAGAAAGCAGGCTGGCCCTATGTCCCAATTTAATTGCAGTTCTTTTAAATTAGTACTTGTAGCAGGCGAAGCAACTATGAAATTAATAAATCCAGAAATTCATGCAATAACTATAGGCTTTCTGAAAAAACAGTGTGAATGATTCATTGCTTTAGTTAAACTACTTATCATTAGCTCAAGTAGAAAAAAAAATTAAGACAGCAGCTGGTGCTTTAAAATCTTAAGAAAAATGCAGAAGATAAGGCAGCATTTGGTCTCCTGGGAAAAGAACTTGACTGTAGTGTTCCCTCCCTCAAGGATTCAACCTCTAAAACCTCAAGAACAAGAACATACACTCTTCTGGGAATGTGTAACTCTGCATCCTTTTGATAAGGCAAACTTTTTACTTCATTTGGGTTAAATTACGGAGTTAAAAAACCACACATCACATTTTCACTCTCCTACTTTAAAATGCAGTCTGTAGGTTCAAAGAAGGGAAAGCAATCACTCAGAATCTTCTAAGACCTTCCAGAACAGAATATATTAGAAAGCTACTGAATAGATGCTCAATATCCAAAGCAGCTTAGAGCACAACAAGTAGAGATTAAAAAACCCAATTACATAGATTATCACAGTTCTGAAAACAAAGCCATTTTTCTCCTAATGAGCCTGAAGCAAACTATCATTATCGTAGCTGTTTTTTCTACCTGTTGGCACTGGCTGACAGCTCAGGGGATCCAGTCCTAGTATGCACCGCTCATCCCAGTGTACTAACTTCTATGTCATTATCCCAGCCAAGAAAGCCTTTACTCCTTGGGAAGTTTGACTTCTGAATAATAAATTCAAAAAGGAGCTTTTTTACCATTTGGTTGCATTGAAAGAAAATGCTAAAGTTGAGAAACACCTTCTTTCCCCAGCTCCTTCCTCAAGGAGGATACAAAATATCTATTTCTGCAGGAATTTTCAATTTAAAAGCATAAATATAGTTTGACTAAGGCATGTAGGAAACATAACAGCAAGAAGATAAAAATGCATAAAACCAAATTGGCAGGTATCCACTGCTAGCCAAGTGCTGCACATTAATCCTTTGAGCTTGGCACCTTATTATTAAAATACTTCCATCTATATTCTGGTCTAGTAGTAGAAAAGACATTTCTATTAATAAGCATCTAAGTAGCTCTATTGAAGTCACATAAACCAGCAAGTCCACATACTTAAAAGCAAACCAAAAGGGACCCAGCAGCCAACAGTTGATCTATCCAGTGCTACCACACTTAGTACTCATTCAAATCCTATTTTACCTGTCCTGTCTCTTGGCTAGTTTTGATAATTCACAAACAGCTTGTAGGAACTTGCCTCTGAAATTGTTTATTGTCTGCTAATTTTGGTTACATTACATGCTTCTTAAATATTAGTGGAAGAGCTAAGTAGGGAGGAGATGAACACCTTGGAAAAACAACCTGCTCAAACACCTTGAATCCACTTGAAAAACAGACCAAAGTCAGAAATTAAGTAAAACTTCAGAACATATCTTCTTACATAAGGAGTAAAATGCTTACTAAACATTAATCTCAGGCAGCACCCTTACTACCAGCACACAGTTTTACACAGCCATGGAAGAACCCACAAACCAGATAAGTGTATAGCAACATATCTCCAAACTGCTCACTCAACTTCCCAGGTACAGCACATTGCAAGAACAGGGCTTATCCATGAGAGAAGATGAGTCTGGAGCTGAGGACAACCACAGCAAACAAGGCCAGGTTGGTAATAAGGGTCCACCAACATCAAAGACAAGGCAAAATAACAAACCAGGAGTAGCAGGAAACAGGGCTACCATGTAGGCCCCGGGTTTGTCCAAGAGAGAGGAAAAAAGACAGGACTAGAGACAAGCTACTTGCCACACACTGCCAGAGCCCATCCCAAAACAACATCCCAAAAACATAAGCAGACAGATGTTCACACCTGGGCTTAAATAGGGCTCCTGGGTCAATGGGTGTGTGAGAAACTCAGATTGGACTCATCTGAGCCATTAACACTAATCAGTGCCCTCAGGGCCTCACCTGCAGCCAGTCCTAATTTGCTTTCTCTGTGTCTCTGTCCTGGTTTGAGTTAGAAGAGAGAAATTCTGTTCAGTGATTTTACTTTTCAGCTCAGTTTCCTCTAATAACTGCACCTTCTGAGGATAACAGCAGATTTTCTCAGACGGTGGCTGCTTCCAGCAGTGATAACGCTCCATGTTTATAGTTACTACCAAGAATTGATGTGCAGGCCAAGGTCACTGTTAAATCTTGTGTACTAATGAGGGAGGGGGGAGGGAACAGGGGAGGGGGTGTGGTGTGTGTGCAAAAGTTAAAGGCTGCACCTGCAGGGAGGAGTGTCCAGGACAGGTGACCCTAAACTGACCAGTGAGGGATTCCATCCCATATACACATGCCATATTCAGTATAAAGCTGAGGGATCAGAAGGGTATATCCCTTCTTCAATGGTTGGTATCTGAGGAGGACTTAGTCTGCTCTTTTTCCATGTGACTCCTTATAAAAAGGGAGTCTCCATCTTCTTTGTAGCCACCTTTTAAATACTGGAACCTGGTGATAAGATCTCCACTAAGCCTTCTTTTCTCAAGGCTGAACAAACCCAGTTCTCTCAGCCTTTCCTCATGTGGCAGATTCCCAGGCCTTTGGTCATCTTTGTGGCCCTTCTCTGGACCCTTTCCAGCCTGTCCACATCTTTTTTGTATAGTGAGGACCAAAACTGAACACAGTATTCCAGGTGTGGCCTGACAAGTGCTGAGTGGGACAATGACTTCTTTAGCTCTGCTGGTGGTGCCCTTGTTGATGCAACCCAGCATCCTGTTGGCTTTTTTTGCTGCAGCAGCAGCACCCTGCTCACTCACATTGAGCTTGTGTCCACCAGGACCCCCACAGAGGGGTCCCTTTCCACAGAGCTGTTGCCCAGTCAGGTAGATCCCAGCCTGTTCTGCACTCCTGGATTGTTTTTCCAGGTGCAAGACCTTACACTTGTTTTTATTGAATTTCATAAGGTTCTTGTTAGCCTACTCTTCCAGCCTACCCAGGTGTTCCTGCAGGGTGTCTCTTCCTTCCGAAGTATCCACTTCCCCACTCAGTTTTGAATCATCAAGATACACTTGGTCCCATCATCCAGACCACTTATGAAGATACTAAACAGCATTAGGCCCAATATTGATCTCTGGGGGACCCCAGTTGTGATAAGCTGCCAGTTTGGAAAAAGCTATTTACCACCATGCTCTGAGTGTGGCCTGTCAGCCAGNATATCCCTTCTTCAATGGTTGGTATCTGAGGAGGACTTAGTCTGCTCTTTTTCCATGTGACTCCTTATAAAAAGGGAGTCTCCATCTTCTTTGTAGCCACCTTTTAAATACTGGAACCTGGTGATAAGATCTCCACTAAGCCTTCTTTTCTCAAGGCTGAACAAACCCAGTTCTCTCAGCCTTTCCTCATGTGGCAGATTCCCAGGCCTTTGGTCATCTTTGTGGCCCTTCTCTGGACCCTTTCCAGCCTGTCCACATCTTTTTTGTATAGTGAGGACCAAAACTGAACACAGTATTCCAGGTGTGGCCTGACAAGTGCTGAGTGGGACAATGACTTCTTTAGCTCTGCTGGTGGTGCCCTTGTTGATGCAACCCAGCATCCTGTTGGCTTTTTTTGCTGCAGCAGCAGCACCCTGCTCACTCACATTGAGCTTGTGTCCACCAGGACCCCCACAGAGGGGTCCCTTTCCACAGAGCTGTTGCCCAGTCAGGTAGATCCCAGCCTGTTCTGCACTCCTGGATTGTTTTTCCAGGTGCAAGACCTTACACTTGTTTTTATTGAATTTCATAAGGTTCTTGTTAGCCTACTCTTCCAGCCTACCCAGGTGTTCCTGCAGGGTGTCTCTTCCTTCCGAAGTATCCACTTCCCCACTCAGTTTTGAATCATCAAGATACACTTGGTCCCATCATCCAGACCACTTATGAAGATACTAAACAGCATTAGGCCCAATATTGATCTCTGGGGGACCCCAGTTGTGATAAGCTGCCAGTTTGGAAAAAGCTATTTACCACCATGCTCTGAGTGTGGCCTGTCAGCCAGTTCCCCACCTGCTGCACAGGCCACTTGTCTTGACCATAGTGCACCAGTTTCTCTAGGAGGAAGCTGTGGGGAACTGTAAGAAAAGCCTTGGAAAAATCCAGGTAGATAATGTCCAGGATAATGAATACTGGTAGACAATGGCAGGATAGCTGCAGGAAGGTCTCCCCCAGCACCAGACCTGACTCCTAGCCCTGCATTGGGCTCTGTGGGCACCCCAGCACACTGTAAGCCTGGTAGCAAGGGACTCTGTGGGGACACAAGTGATGTGACAGAGCAGGCACAGATGGGGGTACTCATAAAAGGCAGTAGTATCTTCACCCCTGACTGTGTTACTCCAGTTATCTCTATTGGTAGAAACTACGTGTCTGGCTGGCAGGCAGAGGTGTAGGAAGGAGGCATTTTTGAGCTCTGCTATATATAGCACAAGTCTGAGGAGCTGCTGCTATTAATCTCTGCCCCAGCAGCAATTTCGATGCAGCAGGGGAAGAGAGAAGCTTAGGGGCCATGCAATTCATGGGATATAATACATACATGCATACATCATACCTCCATACTTGAAAACTTTCTGTTTGGCTTTAGGCTTTACCCTAAAGAAAGCCTGCTTCGCATCCCTCCTTCTCATCCATCCTCTCCCTTTGCCTGTTTCAGTCCTTGTTTCCATGGCTCAGTCTCTCTGCTGGGCTATCTCACAGGCATTTACAAATTTTGGCTTGTGTAGGCAGCTCACCCTCTCCTCCAGGTATCAGTGTGAAAGCATGAGGCCTACCCTCTAAGCCTTCACATCTCTTCTTCCAGCTGAGGATTCATCCACGGATAGTCCTCTTCGAAACACCTACAGCCCCAGCTCCCAGCAATTTCTGTTGTCTCTGCAGAGCTCCAGGCTTCTCCAGTGCTATTTTAGGAGTGATTATCATCCCCCCTGCATTTCCCATGTCTTTGAAGGTAAGCACAAGAAAAAGAACAAATCCTTCCATTCTCCCACAGCTCTCATTTGCTCTTGGGCTTCTTGGAGTTTCATCCTTTTGCCTGGATCAGCCCCTTTTCCTCCTCAGTCCCAGCAAGCAGTCTGCTGAATACTTCCTTTTCAACACAGGTTGCAAAATGCCTGTTGAGGACGTGTGGTCTCCAAGCAGACTGCAGGCTACAGCCCAAACCCTGTAATTTACAATTTGCAGCCAAACTCACCACCAAGTGACAGACAAAATACCACCTTACCCCTTGCCCCCTCCCACAAACACTCACATCTGTGGAGATGGAAATACTCCTTCCTTACAGAGAGCCCTACACAAGCTTCTGACTTTGGTAGCTCTCCTGGTCACTTGGATCTTCTCTGGGAAAGCCACTACATGGAATTATTAATAGCACTGCAGAAATACGCACATTGGTGTGACTATCAGCAGCTAAGCCAAGGCACACAAAGACCTGGTAGGTATGTGGAGGATCTCTTTTTCTCATGTCTACTGAATTAGAAGTTCAAAGGCAAAAAAAAAAAAGCAAGCCACTTTTGCATCTGTCAAGAACAGCCAAGCAAAAAATGTGCCAGAAGCAGATCTTGCCCACATGGAGAGCAGAAAGCTGTTTTGCAACATTGCCCATCATCCTGCTTCTCAGCTGATCCTACCCAAGTGCTCGAAACTGATGTTCGTAACACGAAGAGACATAGAATGAAAAGAGTCAAGAAGTCATAGGCTGAAAAAAGACAAAATTGATATGCTGCTGCTCTCCTCGCTCTCAGGCAATGTACTTCTGCCATGAAGATGAGCTGACAGTTCATTTCTTTAACAAATAATCACAGAAATCTCTCTTTACTGGTTATCTCTTTCCCAATCCTGGCAAAACTGATTTTTTTTAGCCGTGAAAATGCTCAGGCACCAGGGTTTCTTTACTCTCTTTCAAAAGCTACTTCAGGATTAAGAAATCTTAGAGAATCTCAATCTCCATTATATTTTATTAATTTATTTTAATTTTTCCAATCTGTATATCACATGCCAATTAAATAGAGTATCTCCCATCTGAACAGGTACAATCTTCACGTTATCCCTTTACCTCACTTGCCAGAGCACTACACTATACATATTGATGCTTCCAATAGAGAAGATTTTAGAGGAATTTATTCTCAAAACATCTTAAGTATTAAAAATTATGTTTTTCTCTTCCATAAACTGCCTGAAGTTTAAGCAACATTTCCCAGCTGAAAAATATAGCTAGTATTATTGGTGCAGGTTTGGTTTCTCTCTTCTACTCAGAAATTGCAGTATTAGGAGTGGGAACAGAACTCAGACATGACATCCACTGTTATCCTTACATCTGTTATCAGGAACAATGTACTTGATGAATTAAGTAACTATTTTCTTTTAAACACAAAACCACACAAAATTATCATCTATCTGCCTACACTACAGTTTTCCTCTGTGAGCTGGCAGCTTTTGGTCAGGCATTGTAACTTTTATTTTTGCTGTCCCGTAAGCAATGTTATCCTTTGCTGACAGCATCCCAAAGAGCTCAGAAATGGCTTTGCATGCAACTTGTAGGTAGCCAACAGTAGCAGGAGCCACTACCAGAACTGGAGAGGGCAGTGTTCAAAGACCTGATAGTTCACAGGGTTTATGAACACAATTTCTATCCACACATCATCATGCTTATGACAAAGGCTTAAATAAGACATGAAGAAGACATATCTTCAGCAGAAAGTTACATATCATGTAAAACTAATTCAGCTGGACTGTGAAATAGTTCCTGGGACTAGAGAAAAAATAGTGACACCCCCCAGGCCTCCACTTTGTTCTCCACTCTCTGCTGCAGCCACTTTCCTTTCAGTGTGGAAGCTGAGTTGCAGGATGGGTGCAGAGAAGAAAAGAATGAGAAGTACAGAAGCATCCTCTTTATTTACTGCAGAACAGTAAGGTGGTACCATCTCTGTGGAGCTTAATGTCCTCCGTGACAGATGCCCAAGCAGTGGACATTAACTCTCAACACATTACCTGTGAACAACCACCCTGGTGGTTATTTCACTGACAGCTTATGTTCATCTGTTGTTCATTTGCTGAGTAAGCTGTCAGAAATATAACCCTCTGATGCTGTGAGCCGTGCCAAGTCAAAACAAGTCTTCTGCTCTAATATGAAAGGGGCAGAAAGCATTTTCTTGGTCTTTTCTTTTTTGGTAACTACATTTATTTCATGGATATTTCATAAAAATTAGGGACAGGCAGGCAAATTTGTGTGCTTACAACTCAAGCAGCTGCAGGACCCATCAAATCACATGCTAAGTTCAGGCTATAATCAGTTGGAAAAAGCTGAGGTAGAGATAGGGATGATTCTCAGAAGAGGAAACTAATGGAGCAGAGACTATACAAGCTGCTGAGAAAATTTACTGCTTCTTTAAACCATGACTGCTGTTTGTGCATTATGAACAAAATCCTGCAAGGCAAAAAAGTACTTTCTGAGACATGCTGAGCACACTCATTATCACCACTGTCCTACTGAACTTCCCCAAGTAAGTTTTTTGGAAGTGAAGGAGATGCCACCTCAGGAAACCAGAAAAGGGCAAAGTTTATCCCTGTGGGAAGGAAAATGTAATAAAAACTGTCTGTTGGGGTTGTCAAGGTAAAGCCATGGAGAATCTTGGGGCAAAACTGAGT
This sequence comes from Brachypteracias leptosomus, assembly GCA_013401335.1. NCBI lineage: Eukaryota > Metazoa > Chordata > Aves > Coraciiformes > Brachypteraciidae > Brachypteracias > Brachypteracias leptosomus. Next base: position 448,527 of record VYZX01021683.1, read on the forward strand.
CTTGCTCCTTGTACCTCATAACAAAAAATAATAGAAGTAGTATTTTTAACGCTTTCAAATTAAACACATCTAGATCTAGAGCTGACTTCATTGCAGAAATCCCCAAACAGCCTGCATAAGATTGTCCTAAAAGTATCGAACTTCTCAAGCTGGCTAAAGATACCTGATGACTAGTAAATATTTGCCTAATGCTTAAAAAATTTCATGTAATTCCTTTGAACTTTTCAAGGCTGTACTAACACTCCCTGTAAGTGTTTGTTAAAACACAAACAAAGCTCAGGATTTAAATGTCAAATATACTGATAAGACATTTATGGGTGCTTTGTGGTCCAGCAGCTTCTTTTGGCCCAACTAATTAATCTTGAATTCAGTCAGATTAATTGCAGCACAAACACTTGCAGGTTTACCCTTTGCTTTTCAAGATAAAAGAAATAGGTAACACAGGACTTTATGAACCAGTCACAGAAGTGAATTTATACTTATCAGGTGAACCCATTTCTCTTTAGTCTTCAAGTGAAACAGTGAAGGCTCATTTTCCATTTTCTGTAGGGCTGTTTCAGCTAAAGACAGAGGCTTGTGGGTAAATTAGTAGCATACTCAATTCAGGAAAAAAAAATGGACTTGCAATTTTCAGCCTGAATGGCAGACATTTGTCTCCTATTTTCACCTCCAAAATAAAATTTGCTATATAATTCCAAGCAAATCTCTTCACGTATAGATCCTGCCTTCATCTCCTGCCTGACTAAACCATAACCACACCTGCATTGGTGCCACTGTAATCCTCAGTGCATTTTTGGTGCTTATTGAACCCTACCTAAAATACTTCCTAAAAAGAACAAGTGTTGTTAAGTTCTCTGACAAAAGGCCAGGAAATGGTAAATGATGATTTGTAATTAAAGTCCAATGTATAAATGTTTTATTTGCAGCTGTGAGCATGTGCAGTTACATTCCCCAACCTATTAACCTACATTATTAATACAGGCATGCAATGCCATGGCAACTGGCTACAAGAACAACAGTGCTCACCAGTAAAACAAGAATGTGTGTGCACATATATGAATATATGCATTTAATACTGGAGGTCGTGTCATCAGTAAAGGCATATGGTAATATGATTACTACGTTCTCAATATTTATTAAAAATCATAAAAAATGATAAATATAAAATCAATAAATTCCTAAGCACAGGGTAGCAGCTATTTCCTTCAACAAAAGACCCTGTAACAATCTCACATTCCCTCTTTCAACCTCTTAAGCAGCAGAACAGTTTCCGAGGCACAACAAATTGCCTAGTACAGAGTTTTTCTTGTTGACTGATACATTTTGAAGGGGACTTCCATCAGTTCACAAGTACTTGCTATATATTGGTATTTGCCTTTATGCTGAGGTACAGGTTGTCAGGAAAGCAGACAGAGAGTGAGGTGTGAAGGAAGGGTCTGTGCTCCAAGCCCTGATCTCCTCAGTCTGGAAGATGGTTTCTGTATAAATACCATCAGCAGGCACATTGCCATCCTTCTGCACAAAAGCAGAGAGGGATTTCTCCTGTCTTCCTCTCCTATTAATACACTGACTCACACATACCTACAAAGTGACTGTGTGCTTTTGAGCTGCCACCTACAAGTTCATGGCCTCTGCTCTTAGTCTTCACTCTTCTGAGAAAGATATAACCCCCACAGGGCCTGAGAGATAAGAGTAAAGACAAGCTCATTCAGCAGTGTCCTCACACTCCCTCCATTGGCACGAAGCTGCTCACACATGACAGCAAGCAACGGTGGTGAACAGACAGGGAACGTCTCCTCAGCATCTCAATTGGCCCCATGCACCAAGGAAGGGCGTGAGGCTGCAGCCTGAGCCGGATCACATGAACAGGAATTATTTGTAGTTTCCTACAACATGAAAGCCTGGTGTTATCTCAAGAGGTATGCCAAGGATTTTCATATTGCAGATAATTTTTTAATCAAGATGCCAAGTTCTTTTCCTTCTCTATCTCCTGGGAACAATCAGAATATCCATAAAAAGCAATATATTGATATTCCTTGAGGCCAGAGGTTTCTCACTTACTCCCCGTATAAGTACAGTATGATCAATCATATATCACAACATGAATCTTACTAGGCTCTCCATGATAATTCTCTTCATTCCCCTCCAATTCCTGTCCTACAAGGCTGCTAGGCACAAAATTTTGCAGTGCACATTTTGGAGAAGGATCATTTCACTACTAGAAAGAGAGTAGTCCTCAATTCCTCCTGGGCTGGTCGGACATTTAAATTTTTTAACTCAGGCAATCATGGGCTCCATTCAAAATGGCAGCCTCAAAAGACCAAGTTTTATATTCTACTACCATGTTTAAAGCTCATTAAGTCACAATTTCAATTCTGTAGATTCAGGTACTTTTAATAGAGAAATTTGATCCTGTTTTTTCCCCTTCTGCCTTTCCTTTGGTGGTTCATAATTTTGTGAGTGTTTTAATACAGTCATAATGCATGGTATTACAGACTATTAAAATGTAATTTAGCTTCTATTTTGCTAGAGCTGATCTTCAAAAGGTTTTAAACTGTGAATGAGGAGATTGGTTTTCAGTTCCCAATACAAAAGCTTTCTGCATTATACTAGTTAAGACATTTGATTGCTCTGTCCCTTCCCTATTTGTCTAGTGATGTCCCTTTCTTCTCTATTAAATTGTCTATGTGCTGTGGCAATGCCTTGCTCTCTTCTCTCTGTGCACACAAACTTGTACAATACCTAACAGCAAACCCAATAAACTGGAAGAAGCACAAAACATGAATCCTTATCCTCATCCTTCACCATTCCATCGACTTCTCCATACAAAACATACCTTGACATGAACAGACTAAGCCCATCTGCTCTGTTGTAATAAAGAGACTATTGCACCATTTCTTATAAAAATAAGCTGTCTTGAGCAGATGTGACACAAGCAGATGCAACAGATGACAGGAAATCTTGCCCACTGATCTAATAGATAGGGAGGTAAGGAAGGTCCTCATCTTGCATGTTAGTCTGCATAGATGTGCTCATATTTTTGCAGGGTCTGTCCACTCTGGAGAGGGTCTGTCCTGTCCACCCTGTCCACCCTGCCTGGACAGGGTCTGTCCACCCTGTCTTGGCATCAAGAGCCAAATTCATGGAGAAATCTGAAAAGGCAATTCTTCTAAAATGCAAGAAAAATGCATGGGTGAAGGGAAGAGGTTGAGATGAGGAATGTGCAAGAGCCCCCACATCCTTTCTTGCACAGGGTTGAAAAGCAAAGAATTTCTTTCACTTGAGATTTCTGTTAAATACATACAACTTCTTTGACTATTTAATTTCTGTGCAAGGAACAAGTAGAACTGAGCGAAAAAAAGGGCTTAGCATAAGATGATGAGAAATAACTTACCTCTGAGAGAAAAACTCTAAGATAAAACCATTTTTCTGTAGGTAGCTACAGAAGGACCATGAAGTGCAGAGTTACCAAGCTGCATCTTTATGAGCTGGACATACAATTTGCCCTGACACAGGTCACTGAAGCTTTTGAGGGAGGTTGGTTTGTTCCCCTGAAGCAGCTCCAGATGCCAGCCTGAGGCCCTGGGGACTTAAGTGTCTGCTAGTAAACCATGCTGGTCTTTACCAGACAGTGACTCACAGGTTTTGTCTGGCAAAAGGAGAGAAGGAATCTGGCTTTATGCTTTGGAATTGCATGTACAGGCCAAGTGGTTTCTTTAGCTGTGCCTATATGGTGTTGACACTAAGCAGAGACGTGTTGCACCATATATATTCTTGAGTTACAGCCAGCTCAGTCCTACCACCCAAATCCAGCTCATTCTCTGAGTATACATTCTATCTCAACATCCATGTGTTTAGCCACTGGCGCTGCTTTGGTGTATAAACACGAATTCTCACTAGCAGGGAAGCTGCCAGTGCGGAGCTTACGAACAGAGAAGTGATGTGCAGACTATGACAGAAAAGAGCGTATTTGACATGAAAAACATCTCAGGTACAGGGAGAGGACTTATTTCCTGACCACTTGCCATCCATGTACAGTAAGACTGGTGAGAAAGAGACAGAAAGGCCATGCACACTTTTCCAAAGTAGCTGCTGTCACATACTCTGTATTTATAATAGGTTATTTTGGCAGCATAGTCTTTCATTTTGCATTATGTATTGGGCTTGAAGGAATGGCCTGGGCACGAGGATGTATCTACATATAGGGGTGCTCTGGCTCTTCCCTTATGACCATACCGTACAAGTTATCTTTGTAACAAGTGCATTTGCAAAAGTATGCTTCATTTCACAGTTTTACATTATAACAAACGAGAGCTGATGGTAGTTCTCAGCAGCCCACCTCCCAAGCAGAAATGAAGCAATGGTTTAGAAGGAAAACATTCTCTTACTAGTGACTGTGCCCTGGAAGATGAGTGCCACTTTGAGTCACCAGAAAAAAATGCAACTATGAGACATTTGCAGGGGGTGTTTTTTATCCTGAAATATGACTTGTCAAGGTATTAAGCAGCACAACTGGTAGCAAATGATTTCTGGATTTGGCCCTAAAAAAAGATGCTAATTTTAGAGTGTCTTTGTCATGGTTCAAACTGAGAATTGCCATGAAACCAGGTGGCCTGAAATACCAGCTGGGAGAGGAGGAAAGTGTGCATCAGGTCCAGTTTAAGCTAATAATATCTGGCTTTAAAATAAGGATGCATATTAGATTGAAGGGAAACCTAACATTGTAAAATATCAGTATTGGTGGTGCATTTATCTAAAGGGAAGTCATTACAAGGTCACAGAAAGGTAGGAAGTTCAACTTTGTAAAAATGTGACTGGCCTGGGACTTGGGGTAATACAGTTCTTGACCAGTAGATTTTCTGCATGTCCTCAGACAAGCCAGCTATGTGGACTCTCTCCCAAAACCACACCAGCACAACAAGGATGCTACTTCTCTGTCTTGCTGTTTGGGGAAGGAGACTGGGATTTTTGCACATATTGGAACTAAAGTCCCAGGGAGAAGGAGCCAGGAGAGCAGCGCTGGCAGGTCTGAGCTTACTTGACTAGGGATGGGGAGAGGGGACTTGCCACCACGCTGACCATAAATGATGTGGCTTCCAGGAAAAGGGGTAAGCTTGCCAGAGCTGTATTTAAACAGGTGGTTTAACACCATCTGTGATTTCAACTGCCAGTGCTGAACCAGAATGCACTGCTTTTTGGGAGGAGGCTATGAAGATGGAAAGCCATTTATGATTCTCTGGGACTATGATAGCAAAGACTGGACAAGATGCTTTTAGATCTTGTTCTCCACATCTGTTGTGTTTTGATGCTGTGTCACTAAGCTGGGGCACAGGGGAAGGCAGCAATAGTAACACGTGTTGTCATAGCATCCATCATGGCAAAACTGACAGTCTAAAGGCATAAAAGAGGTGGGATTTCACAGAATCACAGAATAGTAGGGTTGGAAAATCATCTAGTCCAACTCCCCTACCAAAGCATGTTCACCATTTGAAGAAGGAAGTCACACATTTTATTGGCCCAAGGGGTACAGTCATGGGTGGAGCAAAAACCAGACAAACTTCTGAACACCAAAGTCCATGGCACAGGACACCCCATCAGAGCGCCTAGGGCTGTGAAAATCATGCAGTAGGACAGGGCTGTGACACACAGACTTCATTTTTATGGCCACACCAGCAAAATCCAGGACAGCTGGTCAGGATTGTTGGTTTGCATGACCAAGGATCCAGTCATTTCTCACAAAGGACACAGCCCAGATTGGTGGAAGTCCTTTGCTTTGGGTACAAGAGGAGTATCCTCTGTAAGAGCAAGTGTTGCATTGAGGGATGGGGTGGGAGTGTTCTACTGAAGGAAATAATGACTTTGCAATGGTTTAGTAGCTGTGCATGAAACCAATCTACTAAAATTCATCACCTCTAATGAGATTATTAGACTCTCATGCATGTATTCTATGAAAGCCTCCATCATTTTAGTTACTAAGGGTCATGTGTCAGATGATGATTCAGGTGAGAAGAGTATCTCAGGCAGGGGGAATATGAGGGGGCTAGGAAGGTGGGCTTAAACACAGCTGTGTTTTGAAAAAAATTCTAATAAATTGACAGGTTTGAGGTGCCAGTTGCCCACTTCTCTTGCAAGGCTTCATATATAATGAAGGGAGGAGGGAATGCAATAAAAAACCCCACTACACACCATTAAGGATCATGCTGTGAACACTGGAAGAGTTATTAACCTGATAACCAAAAGTGGTCTTTTATACAAGTGTGTAAGCAGAGGGAACAAAGTAATCTATCTAATTAAAACCTGAAACTTGACAACTTTTTCTTTTCTTGAAAGTCACGAGTGCTCACAGCACCTCATACTCAGTTTCAGTAGCTAAATTACCTCAGGAAAGAAAAAGCTTTTAAAAAGTCTCAGGCAGGATAACTTTGAAATTTCAAGCTGCCCTTATAAAATAAGAACAAAGCAGATATAAAGCATCACAGTTTTGCAGCTTTTAATTTATTTTTTCAGCTCAGCTGCCACAATGTTCATCTCTCCTTCTTTGTACAATCCCCTAAAATCCTGACCTGTATGACATGGAAATTTATGTTTCTTCAGGCCTGTTCTTTTATAAAAAGCTTCTAGCGTTGCCCAGTCAGGTTGACTGACACTTTACATTATAGGACACAGTTACTTCTGGCTTTGCCAAATGTTATCCATTTGGAATGATACCACCTCAGCTGAAGGTTTGCCTCAGGCTAATTATCTTTAATAATAATTAAAAAATTCAGTCAAAATGGTTCAACTGTTTCTAAATAAAATACTAGAACAAAAATACTGGTTTGGACATTAAAGGAGTATTTTTTCCTTTGAAATGCTAAGGTGACTTGCTATTTTGAAAGAGAAAATTGAAGTCTGGCAGAGATGGCGTCTGAGTCAGGCAAAGAGGGGAGCCTGGCCAGGTTTCAGACACAAAGAAAATAACATTTCAGAAATTCGGATTACTAAAAATGACACTCCTGACTGAGCACACGGTGCCCCAGCGTGCAGCCAAGCTGCCTGAGTGCCATCCTCCCAGAGGATTACTGGGGCAAAACTGGTCTTTCCCGTAAGCCCACATCAGTGCGGAGGCAAGCGATGGAGCAGAGCCTGGGCACGACGCCTCTCTGGGGGTGGATGGCTGGTGTCCCAGGAGCTGGGAGGAGGGAGCCATCTGGTCCAAATGTGGTTAACAAACTGGCTCAGGTGGGAAGTGGAGGAGTGCACTAAAATAAGGAGTAGAAAGACAAACCACTGTTCAAAGCAGCAGGGAAAACGAGACCGTACAGGGCTATACAGCCCTATGTACAGAAAGCAGGTCCCCATGGCTGCAGTCGTGGTGGAGGGAGGGGAAGGAGGTTGGACCAGAATCTGCATTGAGACTGGGGCTAATGGTAGTGAGAATGAGAGATTGGGACTCAAACTCCATTTTCAATCATAGAGCAGTTTGAGTTGGAAGGGACGTTCCAAGGTCATCTAGTCCACCTCCCCTGCAGTCAGCAGGGATGTCTCTAACTAGATCAGGTTGCTCAGAGCCCCATCAAGCCTGGCCTTGAACATCTCCAGGGGTGTGGCCTCCACACCTCTCTGGGCAATCTGTTCCAGTGATCATCACCCTCATAGTAAAGAACTTCTTCCTAATGTTTCATCTAAACCTACCCTTCTCTAGTTTAAAACCATTGCCCCTCCTCCTATTGTTACATGGCCTTGTAAACAGTCCCTCCCCAGCTTTCTTCCAGGCCCCTTCAGATACTAGAAGGCCGCAATAAGGTCTCCTCAGAGCCTTCTCTCCTCCAGCTGTCTCAGCCTGTCTTCATAGGATGCCACTAAGTTTCTGTTGCTCATAATTTAACTAGGTTTGGATGGATTTTCAGGGATGGTGAAGGATGTACAACCTCCTGATAAATCTCCCTTCCCTGCTCCAGAAGGCAGGTTCGCTGCAGCTAACAAAAATGCCTCAGCATCCTCACAGAGTATGGTTTGGGTTTGGGTTTCACACATTATCAGCAGGTTTATTGTCACCCTAAAAAATAATGCTTTGAAAGCATGTTAAAACTCCACAGCTACCTTCCTCCATTTTCAAGGTCTACCAACCATTATCTGGTTTATGTTCATATGGTAAATTACTAGACACAATGGCCATTTTAGATTATATGCTGAGAAAGATTATATGAAAAGTCCCACCTCTTGATATCTAGGTAATAAATGCACCTAATTATCCTGCCATACTGCTAAAGGAGTGGCATCAGGGCCACAATGCCAACCCCCTCTGAGTACTGATCACCATAAAGATTTATTGCATCATAAATTGCAGCTCACTTTTTCCATCTTCCAGCACCACTTCCAGGCATGATGTGCCCAATATGCCCACTTAGAGATTCCATACACCACTTCTATTTTAGTTTGCTTTGCCTTTTTAAGAAGTTTTTCCACCTTGCACTTTAACAAGCTCAACCAACCACCAAACTTGTATTGGAGAAATCAGTGAATCACTTTTGCCACCCTATATAATCTGTTCTATAATGACACTTCTCACTCCACAAAACCTTTTAATATGTTACTTCTTAAACGGACACATAGTTCATTCATACACGACAGCATTAGGTCAACTGAATGCTCTTGATCTGAGGGTGGAGAAATGTGATTATTCTTGAAACTGTTTCTGCAAACTCCTTCATTTGAGCCATAGCACAAAGTTTTGCTGAAGTCTGATTGAATGATTTATTGCAACAACAAGCCCTGCCCATTAAAACTATTCTTTCTCTATCTTCTGAGAATGAGAACCCTTTAATGTTATATCTACATACAGTAGTTCCACCCCAGCTAGTCCACTAGATAGCAAGTTCATAACTTTTGCAGTGCAAAAGAATTCCACTTCAAGTTATGATGATTACTGAAAAAAAAAAAAAGAGCCAGACAGCTCAGTTTTAAAGAACAAAATGTGTAGTCATGCGCACAATCTGAAGTCATATGGTCAACATGTGATGATTTTGTCAGGAGTGCAGTGTGCTTTACTGTGGCTTGGTTTCAAGTGCCTTTGATTTCTTCATCCCTAAAACCTCTGATATTATTTCAGGGAAAAAAGCAGAAATCCTACCCTTTAGACAGCATATCATCATATATTAGAAATCCCAAGACCACCCAACTAGCAGTGTCCTGGTTTGAGGTAGAACCAAACTAATTCTGTTTGGTGATTTCACTTTTTAGCTCAGTCTAAGTAACTGCACTTCCTGAAGTTAAGGGCATATTTTCATAGACAGTGTTTGCTTCTAGCAGTGATAATACTTGATGTTTACAGTTATTACCAAGGACTGGTGTATGCAGAAAGGCTCCTGCTTATACTTATGCCAAGGTCATTGTTAAATCTCATGTACCACGTTGGGGGTGCAGAAAGTGAAATGCCACAACCACAGGGATGAGCAAACAGGACAGGGGACCCTAAACTGACCAGCGAGGGATTCCGCCCCATATACATCATATTCAGCATAAAGCTGAGGGATCACAAAGGTCAAGCTCTCTTCTTCAATGGTCAGTGTCCAAGGAGGATTCTATTCAATCCGCCTTCAATCCTAATCCATAACGTTCCTGAAACCAGTTCCAGAATCCAGCTTCTGAACCCAGTTCTCATCTACTGCTGAGGCCAGTCTGGGACTTCCCCATTGCCTACTCCACAGCCTCAGTGGTGACAGTGATGTAATTGCCATCAGAGGGTTTGGTTCGATACTGGCTCAGTATATATTTAATTTTATTATTTTCATTAAAGCTGCTTCAGTTTTCTTTTCCAATCCATAAGTCTCCCTCCCTTATTCGCTTTCCCTTCCCCCTTAGGAAGGGAGAGGGGTTAATAGAGAGCATCTGTCATTTGTCTTGTGGCCAGCCCAGCCCTAGCCCTTAACAAGCAGCCTATTTTGTCCCAAGTCCATTCATACTATGAATTTTTGACACTATTTTGTACTCTCTTTATATAATACAACCTTCCTGTCACTGTTTGTTTCCTTCAGAGCATTTGAGGTTTTAATAAAGACATGCTTCAACAAAATTCATGATAGAAGCTTGAGGGTACAAATGTTTTAAGGACAGAACAGATTAAAACAAAAACCTCACACTCCGTGGCTAGCATAGATACTAAAAGGAATAATATTTCAAATTATCCAAAAGCAGAGCTCGATAGCACAATTCCCAGATATATTTGGGCAATTTCTCAACTTGAAGAAGATGCTGCTCCCCAGTCAAACACTTACAGGAAGCCAAAATAAGAGAGGCTACTGATTTATTTTTCTACAAGGGCTCATGAAGAATAAATACGATTATGTTCCAATCTGCACAAAGAAGCAGGTGGGCTCAGAGGTCCATTGCTGTGGTTCTCAGCACCATGTGTTACAATCCTCTGCCAAATTTAACACCTTTCACATCCCCATCAGACAAAGACTATCTTCTAGGTGACAGTCAACAGCCGGCAGGCATTCAGGTTGTGCTGTCAGGAACCATCCTTCATTAGCAGCTCCTGAACCATTGGCCTGGAGGAATACATATTTCCAAGGCAATTAAATTCCTTAAAAAATATGAAAAGGATCATGATAAAACCGAGAGATGAAAATTAGTGACCTGCTGAAGAGAAAGTACAGAGAGTGTCCTTCACTCCAGATAAGAGAACATGGAGCTCAGAGGCAATGCAAAAGGTGCAGGTGGCCCCTGGTTCCTGGTTGGGCACAGGGGACAGGGTGGCATTACTGGAATGGGAGGAGAGGAAAGAGAGAACTTGAAGAAGAAAGGCAAAGGACTGAAGTCCACAGGAATCTGGGCTGCATGAACTCCATGACTGACAGAATTGCTTGTTTTTCAGTCCGGGCCAATGAAACACATCTCCGTGTCTTCCCAAGCAAGTGTAAAACACACCTGGCCTGGAATGAGATATTCTTGGAAGGATGTGCACCCCACACTAACTTGTGGCTTATAGAGGCATGGTGTGTTAGAAATCTCTCTGAGGATGAGAAAACAGTTGCTCTCTTTTTGGTACTTGTCTCTCATTATCAAAATTGTGTTAAAAGAACCAGTAGTTGGTCTAAATCCTTCATAAATCTCTCAAGCGAATCTGAAGTAAGAAAATTCAGTCCTTTCAAGTCCTCCTGATGCCATTCGCAACCACGAATTCAAGTCCTGAGGAGGGATGCTGTACAATATAGCCAGTGTCATTTAAGATTATCTTGGTGCCTCCTTTATGAACTCTTGGCTTTTGATAGCTTCATTAATGTTGTCCTGACTTGTCTCCCTTGTAGACAAGCTATTTTTCAGCAATAAAAGCAGTGGATTATTTATTGTCTAACCTCCAAGTGTATTTTTGCCTTTCACTTATTTTTAAAAACAGCACTTCAGCATGTTAAGGCAAAGGAAAAAAAGTATCTCACTCCCTTCCCCCACTGCTCCATCAAATGTGACCACAACTTTGGATCTTCTCAGGCCATTTCTAAAGTCAGATAATGTTGAGCTCCAGCCACCAGCTCAGAGAGATGACACAGGCTCCCCAGCTGGGCACAAGGCTTTCCTTCAGTTGGATTTACTCTGTAAGAGAAGTTCTACCAGTCACTCCCAACCCCATAAAAATTTCTTAACTGAGCTTTGCCTCCTCCTGGCCAAGTGCCTGGGTAGTTCAGACCATAGCAATATATAGTCTCTGGTGAAACACACACTTCTCATTACAGATATTTTCTTACGATTTTCTTAAACTGTTTAAACGTTTTGGTTATAAATACGTACAAGCAAATCACAGTGACAGTTTGCCAGACCCAGGGAGGAGACCATGCATTAGCTCTTTTATTCCCATGCTACAGTCATCTGGTAGAAGGTTTTCAAGAGGGATGTTATTACCAACTGCTACCCAAACCCCAAATATTTTGTAACACTGCAGTGTTACACAATAGTATATTTATCTTAGGGGTACACACTGTAATTTCATTATGCATAGCTAAGTGGGCTATTTGAAACTACCAACCTTCTGCTTCACAACCTTCCTCACTGCTGAATAATGTGTAACAACACAGGAGGTGTTTGCTTTTGTCTCTCCTACTCTCAATGCTCTCTGCTTTTCATCATGGTCAAAACATCATCATTCCTTTATCTACATGGGATTACCCAGAGCATGAGTTATTCCTGCAAAAGTACAGGGGTTTAATCCGACTGATCACCTTCCTCCACCTAGCAGTTGTCATTTATTTCTACATAAAAACTGTAAAACAAAGTATCATGGCACTTAACATTGTTCCATTCCATCCATGAGAAAATATTTAACACTCCCAAGACAAGTGCACATGGTTTACTCACTTACACAGTCTGTTCGAAATAAAGATATATATGCCCAGTAATATTTGTTACATCCTCCTTACCTTTTGGTCCACAGGGGACCAAAGACAGGAGATAATCATTATGAGGAAAATTTTCTTTACTTCAGAAAAAATCCAAGAATGCTACTCCTTTTTTTTGGTAATTTTCAGATCCTTCTACAAACGCTAGACTCCATGACTCTGCAATTGGCACTAGCCCAGTAAGCTCATCAACCAATTATCTTAAATCATCAATGATTTTTTTAATTTTTAATTTTTTCGGGTGACCTTGAATTTCACAGAGTCTTACTCAAATCTGTTTGCTACTAAGGTGAGACTAATTTGAGCCAGTGATTTAGAAAAAGGAGCCCCCCCTCTGCGAAGATCACCCAGCTCCTGAAATATTTCACATACAGCTTAGTTCCTCCTGTATTATAGTCAGTGCACAAGTTGTAGCACAGCATTGAAGGGAATGAATCAGTTTTTCATGTCTGCAATTCTTCTTCAGAAGATCTCACCCAGGAAGGACTTTTTGAAGAATCTCTGACCCACTCTCTGCCTACCTGCAGTGCAGACCTACAATATTAGCAACTCTAGGACCCATCAGTGTAAAACAGTCTCCTGTTTTTTTACCATCCTGACAGTTAAGGACACTGGTTACCAGCTGTTTTGACTCAATACCTCCCAAAACTTTTCCAGTAGAAAGAATGACTCTCTGCAGGGAAGAAGCAGACTGAGACAGAAGGCTTAAAAATCAGTGAATTATTTTCTGCCAAATCTTTTCAGAGCATTCCACAGGACACAGATCTATTAATATTGATTTATACCTACTCAAGCCACAACCAGGTAACATGATACAGACCATTAATGACTGTGATGCTTCAACTGCAGAGGGGAATTTATAGAGATAACCAGTGCAAACACATATTGGGAATTGCACTTCTGGAATAGAATAGAATAAGATTTTGAAACTTCCATAACTTGACTGTTTATGGAGATAACGTGTTTAAATGGGAGAACATTTAAATATCATATTTGACCTGGAAATACCTAATTCACACTGCATTGTGATCAAGTCAGCTGCAGGAGGTGATCAAAAAGGCAGCAGCAGTGCTGGGTATAGCACCCTAGGTCACTTTGGTTTGAAAAGCAGTGGTACCAAGGTGTCTTCCTTCTAGGAGCAGAAGTTCTTCTCGCAGCTGGCAAGCAGCAGACACACTTTCTGTGAACAGTCCACGAATCCGAGTGTGTGAGTTCAGTCACAGATGCCAGGCCTCCACAGCACTGATGTCTGTAAATAAAGGGAATGCCACCAGCAGAAGAACAGCATCAGCAGCCCTGCAGCCACACCTCACCCAGCAGGTGCAAAATGTCCCTGCTGACAGCCAATGTGCTTGCAAATTTTATGCTGGCTTGTGTAGATGGCTCATTCCTGGCATTCAAAGACATGTCCAAATCCCACCTCTGTTCCAAAGGAGTTGGTGGGGAAGAGCATTACTTTTGTGCTAGAAAGGGAATGGTTGCACTAGCTTTGCTGCTGCTGAAAGGAGGGGAACTGTGTGATTGCTTTGGCTGTGCTGGGCAGAGGACAGGACCACAGCTCTTGGCTAGTGTCAATGCAATCCTGAAAGCAAACACATTAGGACAACTTCCTTTGGCTCCTGCTGTTCAAACAGGTTGTGCAATCAAGAAGGTCTCTGTCCTGGCAGAGGAAGGGATGAGCTGGGCAGCAGAGAGGCAGGGAACATCCTCCTCACCCCAGGCTAACACCTCCCTCCTCCAGTGCTGAGGAGAGAACTACAGGGCCACAAGTGCTTGTGGCATAAATTCAGATTAATCACTTAATTCCTCCCCCTTTCCTTCCTCTCCCCTTTCTTCCCCAAACACTTGAACAGCTATAATTAGGGCAGCGCCACTGGGAAGTGGAAGGCTTAACATCATCTTCACATAAACCAAGTGCTTTGCCAAATTGCTTTCAATGCCTCAAACCAATAAAAGAATAGCAACCCAGGGTTAAAAAAGTCACAAGATTAAGTAAATTCTCTAAAACATTATTCTAAAAACTATATAGAATAGCCTAATACTCAGGGAGTTTACACTTCTCTCTTCTCTGGCACACCCCTATATCCCCAGCTAACTACATCCCTATATCCTATTAAGAGTATGGGCTGATTTACTGCTGTCTCCACTCTCCCAATGTTCACCTCTCAAGGTGCAAGATTTGTGTTGCATCTTTTTAATTATCCCTTTGATAATTAAGGTCCCAGAATGAAAAGTGGAGACAGACATTCGTCACAGCAGATTCATAGTAATGTAGTTCATGGAAAAAATATAATGTTCTTTAGCTATATTATTTTCTCCTGCAGCTTTTGGTAAATGTAACTACTTAGAGTAACAAAGTATATAGCATAAGATATAAGAATATAAAGTATATAATTAGTATGCACTGAATGCATACCAATGTTACTGTCTCTGAAATAGGATCTCTGTATTGACTTCTGGTATCTGCATCTTCACCTGATTTTTATCTCTTCTGTTGTTTCCTCCTGTACACCCAATGATTCTCTGTCCTTGCAGGAACACAACTCACCTGCCCTAATACCCAGTGGCTCTTCCAGCCATGCTGGCAGCACCACCTTCTCTCTTGAGCTTGAAATTTTTTCTCTCTTTCCCTCATCTCACATAAAAAAGGGTCACAACAAGGCAATGTAATCTGTTTGGCTTGCTTTTCCAGTCTCTACCAGTATGAGTCCTGGAACTTTGCATAGAAAGCATGTTTTCTATTGTCCACTCACTGTTTGACCCCACTGTTGTTGTGAGGATCTTCAAAAGCAGAGTTCCCGTGCACCTCCAGAGATGTAGATGAATGAATTGATTTTCGTGTTCTATATATTGTAAAAGAGCTGATTAAAGACCCTCTGGTTTAAACCAGACCTGTTTGCTTAGGGCCAGGAGCATAACTGTGACATCTGTAGATGCTCTGAAGACTGCAGAACACACACTGCAGACTGTTTTTGCAATTTATATGAGGAACTCTGTCAGTTAGAGCTGAAAAATCTCATCTCTGCCATTTGCTGTGCCTAGCACAGGGTGGCCGGCCAGCATGGTGTGCAACGCAATGTTTCATTAACACAGCCGAGGATGCAGTTTGCATTACAACTTGTGGAGCAGTAGTTTTAACCTTAGTGCCTGACCCTTTTCTTTAGCCACAACAAAATGAACAGAGTTCCTTTAGAAACAGGATAGAAAATATATTTGTAAGCATAATAATCAGCTCGTCTCCCCTTTTGCTCCCCCAACTCCTGCAAACACAGCCCGACTGTCAAGTCTATCACAAAATCCACATGTGCTGCATTCTGGGAAGGGAGTGATGGGAGAACACCCTTTTCATTTCCTAAATTAAAAGCAGCAATTGAATTAGCACCCCTCGGCATCACCGCTGCCCCGTGTAGTGTGTGACCAAGCTGGATGCATCTAAACAATAGCACCATACAGATGATGCACAATAATTCTCTGGCTGACTTGGGATCTGTCTTCTCGGCACCTGCTGCAGCTGAAGCCCCCATCTGTGCTCCCCGGAGAGCCTCGGCGTGTCAGCACTTAATGTGCTCTGTGTCACCACGCTTCCTGAGCTCTTGGTTTACACAAATGAAAGAGAATTTGGGGAGGAGAGGGTTGAAGGGGGAGGAGAGGGTTGGAGGCTCACAAAAGTGCGCACACACAAAGAGCGCAAGTTTTAATTAGAAAGCAGGTCGGGGGCACTGACACTGTGGGCAAACACTTAGTGCAGTGCAGAAGAAATTAGGTGCACAAATCTCTGTTGTTAACACTCTTCAACACCTATTATTCCCAGTGCTGCACAAAAAAAAAGTGGATCCTGGGTGTGAAAGGGGCTGGAAAGCTTCATTTTCACTTCTCTCTATTCAGGCGGATCAGTGACAAGGAGGGAAGGGAACTGGGAGGATACAACACTGGGTGGCCAGAGTATGGGTCCCTCCCCACCTCTCTCCCTACTTCCCACACCATCCTCCCTTCCAAATACATCCGTTTGCTTCTCCCAAACCATGAGCTTATTTTGCTACGGGTCTGTCACGTGTTTTGTGACATGTTCTGGTTTCCCCCCACTGCCTCACTTTATTATGATGAGTTTCATCATTCTCATTCATTACTGCAGCTGTACCCCTGGCTTTGCTGACAGGTAGGAGGACAAAGCCTACATCCTTATTTCATTTCTCTCTATATTCCGCTTGCTTGCTAATCTGGCCAAATGTGAGGCGGCCGCTCTGCACTGGATATGCAAAACAACAGTAAGAAACCCAGAAACTTCTCTTTGACACTGACATTGTTTAAAAGACCCCCATTTTCCTAATATTTCCATCTCAGGGACTCTCAACTGCTTTATAAAAACATCCATGAGGGTCATTCTAGTTACATTAAAACTAGAAATTGAGGGAGACTATGAATATAAGGCATTTTAAAAACTGATATGACACTGAGAAATGGTATAGTGCAAATAAAGTTATCAATTACCAGATGTCACATTCTGCCCCCTTATTCATAGTGAGGAAGCCAAAATCCTAAATTAGGGCCTTTAATATACTCTGACAATTCTGCCCTTTATATTTTTGCCAGAATAAATTAAAAACAAGTCACCTGAAGATATGAGACAATACCAGTTTCCATGAGATCAAATATACAAGCAAGTGGCTTACGTATATTTACATAATTAAATTCCACATCTCCCCCAGTACTTCAGACAATTCTTCTATTTTACTAAAAAGTATATAAAATCTCAAAGATTTTTGTCTTGGATGTAGCTTAGGGAAGTTAAATGCCTGGATCTGAAGGTGGGCATGAAAATGAGTGTCCTGCTCTCTGTCTTCACATTGCACCTCAGAAATAATGACAAAAAAATATGACTACTCACCCAGGATTTGCTGCTGTTCCACCACCATGGGAACTGTTTCTTTCATACCAGTAAGCCCAGACTCAGCTGCTGTTGGACCAAACTTCAGGCATGCAGGGTTGGAAATAATAGGGGGGCCCTAAAGGCCACAGAAATTGTCACCGGAACATCCAGGAAAAAGGTTGAACAGTCTGGTCTTCCAGTTCCTTGCCTCACCATCACTAAGCAATACCTTGCTGTGCATAAGTGAGTGAAATCTCCCATTTACATTGTTCTGCTCTTTGATTTTAAGTTATTTTGTAAGTGAATTCTCTTTCCTGGGCTAAGAGTGGGGATCCCATAAGAGAGGTGAGATACCCTCTATGTAAGAATTGGCTGTAAAAAACATTTCCCAAACTGTAGAGATACTCACATCAGTGCTGAGTTATCTGCAATTGCACAATACAGTACTCTAAGGTATGACCTTTGCATTGTGGTGCCCCTGAACACTGCTGTGGTAGCTCTGTCCCTTGGTCACATAGTGCCCAACGCCTCTGCTCCCCCTCTTCAGATGCAAGTGTGGAAGCCAGTAACTTCTGTAAGCTGCTGGGCTGAGAACTGCTCACAAATATCCTTCCCAACACAACAAATACCACAATCAGGATTGAAAGTTTTAGCAGAGACTGTTGCAATGTGCTGCAGTGGTTGCTTAATGTTGCCCAGGCTGCCCTACACTGTGGTCCACGGGCACCTTCTCCTCATGTAAGGGGTGTTTTCCCAGCAGAAAACATTCCTTCTCAATTCACTTGCAGGCTACATTATTTCAATACTGGCAAAGCTGAGTTCTTGCTATCAATTACATTTTCAAAGCCACTTTATGTTATTTGAGAGAAGCACTAAGCGCACAATGTGAAACCACAGAAGTGTTCTTTTGGCATTCTTTAACTTAGGAAGAAATGGATATGCTAATTTAAGGTTGTTGTAACCATCCTCGGACTGAATTTCATCCCAGGGAAAAGTTATTATTGTTACACGCCTTTTGAGAAAAAAAAAATGATTTTTTAAAGGAGCTAAGATGACCTTCATCACAATAGTCATTGTAACACCATCATTCTACTAATGGCACACACAGAAGGGAGGTGCTAGGAACTAGAAAATAGAAATAGGAAATCCAGACAATTCAGTCAGTCCTTTGCTCTGCTCTTGAATTATTTAGCCCCAGGCAAGTCCTGGGATGTTAGTGAAGCAGTTTCTCTGACTCAATTGTCTTTGGGTGAGACTCTTAAGCATGCTCAGTTGACCTCTCTGTAGGAGTAAGATACCAAATTCTCCCAGAAACTGATTAATCTTTGCAAAACACTTTCTAAACCTTTGGCAAGACTATTTGATCATTATGCACACATTAAGTGATGCATGGATACAGAGATATTGATATCTATTGATATCAATGCCTATTAGTATAGGCATTCTTCTCTCTGACATATTTCCAGATAAATTATTGATTTTTTTTAATGCCATATACACTTTTTTTAATAAAAAGGAAAACAAATAAGCATATTTTTACCTACAGGACCATTTTTAAGCTACATGAGGACAACATAAAAGGCAACTATATCATCTCCCAGTGGGTCAGCTCCACAACCACTTGAAACCGGCTTAATGCAGGCTGCCACTAGAGAAAAAAATAGCTTCATCCTCTCCACAACCATATTTTCTTGCACACACCCTTGTGCTGGCAACAATGCTTGTGCACTTTGAAATATCTTTTTTTTTTTTTCCCCCTCCACTGGATGTTTTTCATCCAGATCTGTTCCCCTGCACAGATGTATGGCTGCGTGGCAGCAGGGGTGCTTGCAAGATAAGGCTTGACATTGACCCTAAGCCAACCTCTATCTCAGATGATGGCCTCAGGACTAGGAGAGAAGTTGTGAACCAGAGCACAGGGCATCTGGAGTCACTGAAGTAACACACCAGCCCTCCTCTGCTCTCTAGCTTCTGAGCAGCACCAGGTCTGCCTGCCAGCTCAGCAGCAGCCCAGGCCACATTGCTCCATGGTGCGTGGGAGCTTCCAGCATGACTATGTGAAACCCATCTCCGACTACAAATACCACATGGAGGAACAGCAACATGAGACTGGTGTAAAAGCTGTCTGTGCTGAGAGCCCAAATACACACACAAGCCTTAATAATACAGATTTAAAACGTAAAATAAAAAATGGCTCATTTTGCCAGACAAATGAAGAAGAACAGTTATCTTGGCAGCATGTGTTTTATTTATAGTAGCAGGTAATATCTTTGAGGACTGCCAAATACTGAGCAAAATGCAACCGAGTGCAGTGCAACTACAACCAATAAATTTTAACTCTTAGTTGGTCACTTCGCTCAGATTCCTTTGCTTCTCCTGTCAAAGTAGCAGAGCAAAGCACGCTGACAGCTTCCAGAAATAGCAGAGATTTCAATAATTCATCAGCAGGCAAGTGGGATGCACATTTACACAGAATGTGAGCATCTCCCTTGCTAGCTCTTAGAGCCCAAGTCAGCTGAATGCATTTCCTTGTAGGCATCAGTCAGCTCCCACATAAAAGAGCAACACAAGAGCACAAAATCAAAGGGAGTAGTTTTGTCTGTGGTTTACACAGGGGACCAAAACTTTCCTGATTCTTAAAGCTGACTTTGGCAAGCACTAAACTTCTTGCTTGTACAGTGCAAATAACTACATTTCTCACTGGAAAAGCTCTCCTCCCTATTGAAAGAATGAATGGAAGGTGTTTAGAAACAGGAAAACCGGCATTCTCAAGGGCTTTGGATGCTTAGATATGCTGCTGAGATGTCACTAACATTCACAAAGCCACCTCTCAAGTGACAGCTAACCCTATAGTTGCATAGAGGTGTGCTATAGTAATGTCATATGCCATTAAAAAAAGCTATCTGTACATAAGGTAAGCTTGGAAATGGAGAACGCACAGCAAAGTGTAGGGACTCCCAGGTCAATATATAATGCTTCTGCAGAAGGCTGAAAAGACTCGGAGTGAAATGCCACAGTAACACATCTAGGCTGCTTCCAAGACCAAGTTAATACAACAATGTATTCAGCAATGGTTCAGATGCCTTCACTTCATGCCACTGCTCAAGTGTTTGCGCCACTGTCCGAAAGCCCACAGCACTGAGTCACTAGGAATCTACTACACATCTAGGTCCCATCATTAGCCACAAAATAGTGCGAATCTGATGGTTTCACTTGCCAGGCTCAAACTACAGGGTGTGCTCTCCATGCACTGATTTCCCTGCACTGCCAAGAAAGCGTGCAGAGGACACCACCGCTTCCTTCTGCTCAGTGGCTTAGAACATTCTCCTGGAAGGCTCCAGGAAATAGTGCAGTGTCTTGGGTTTTGGGAGATATAGAGCAAATTTTTTAGACAGAGGAAGATTTTGAACTGAGGTCTCCTATACAGGTGAATGCACTAGTTAAAACCTGTTGGCTACAAGGAGAAGATGCAATACTGATTCCTCCTCTGGACATCTACTGGGGTGAAGCTCACTCAGAGTAGACTCTTGACATGCTCAAGTGGAACGAGTTGTTTACAGAAACAAAAGAAAATAGATGCTACAGTTCTAATTTGTACAAGGACCGACATTTCCTCTATAATACACAGTCGAGCAGAACTGGCCCTATGTGAAAAAATAATTCCAAGAATAAAAAAAGGTCCCTCTTAAATTAGCAAGCCTAATGTGCACAGATCCAGCATAACCCTTGAACATCTACAAAGAGATGAAAAGATCAATGTGATTTTGCTTGTGCTTAACATTATGCAAATGCTTCTCAGGACTTAGTTTTCCTCCTGCAAACAAACACCACAATCATTAATAGAAACCAAAAAGAAATATAGGCTACAAGATTGGTCATTTCAACAAAAATAACCCTACTATCTGAAAGCGAACGCCTCAATATTCAAGAAAAATGAGTTGAATAGAATGTGCACTTGCATCGGGAAAATCTATTACTTATTCAGTAGCAAATGCATTAAGGACATCATCACAAGCAGTAGCACTGCCAAGTACTATTAAGAAGCCACGCATTGAGTCAGGCTCCTCCTCATAATTTATTAAATGAATGCCTCTTTCTTCATTCCAGCAAAGACTGCCTTCCGAGATTGTGATGTTAAGAATGATTGGGTAAATTGTTTTCTGCAGGACAGTTTTCCAAGCAGGGGGAATTTCTATTTGCTTCATGCATTGTGGAAATCAGCACCTGATGTTGTGGCAGTCTCTGTGGGTCTGGCCACTGCTCAGCAGGTTGGCATCAAGCTCCAGCTAAGAGCTGGGGGCATTTGTCCTCTGTTGGGTGCTGCAGGGGATGTAACTTCCCCCAGAAAAGCCAGCTGATGTGCCGAGGGTCCCCTCACCTGCATTGTTAGAGAGCTGAAGGCTGAGGACTCCTGGGGAACATCGCATCAAAACCAGGACCGTTCAGGTCCACAGCACAGCCCTAGATCCCCACACCAAGCCTCAAAAATGTAACAGTGTCTCTGCCAATCTCAAAGCTTATTTTTTCAGGCTATTTGGAACATATGCTGTCCAGGAACCCAGCATAGTGCTGGCACAGGAGTCACTGCAGCTGCTGTAACATACATTACATGAGGATTTCCCTCAGCTGGAGGAGTCCTTAGTCAGCTGCAGCCCACCAAATTTACATTTTCTTTAGCATCAGGGAGCCTGTGAAAATAGAGCCCGGGAATCAGAGAACAGGGCCTTCCAAAGATGACTTCCTATTATATCCAGAAAGCACGTACATTTTCACAAGTTACGTTATTCGTCTCCACAGGAAAAACTCCAGGTCTCCATGGGGGAGGAAACAAAACCTCAGAACCACAGATTGGCTTGGGTTGAAAGGGACCTTTAAAGGTCATCCAATCTACCCCCTCTGCAGTGAGCAGGGACATGGTTGCTCAGACCCCTGTTCAACCTGACCTGGAATGTTTCCAGGGATGAGGTATCTACCATCTCTCTGGGCGACCTGTGCCTGTGTTTAACCATCTTAACTGAGCATAAGGAAGAAATTTGTTACAATCTAAATCTATCCTCTTTCAGTTTAAAACTGTTAACCCTTGTCTTGTCACTACAGGCCTTGGTAAAAAGGCCTACATCAGCTGTTCTAAACCTTTTTAAAAAAAAATGCAAGACCAAGACAAAAATCAGGAGCACCCTGCAAAAATGTGCAAATCCAGAAGTAGGTAATGTGTCAGTTCAGAGCTTTTTAGGAAAGCCACACTTAATAAAGCCCTGCTGCTTACCCCCTTTTTACAATACTGTTTTCAGGCAGCAGTGAATTTCTTCTGGGTCTCAGAAATCATTGCACTTTTATTTCAAATAATGCTATTATCGGAATCTGAAATTGTAGGTGTCTGGCAACCATTTAGTTTAGCCTCAACACAGGTAAACACAAAATCTTCAAAACTTTAATATATACACATACCATTAAATAATTTGGGGTGGTTTGAGCTTGAAGTCTTGCTATAAAAGTCCCTTTGGAAAAAAGCTAAGCCCTGTGGATTTCCCATCTAGGCTGCCACACTCAATTTTTGAGCACTTGTAGAAATTCTGTAGAAACACAGATCTGGAATTTCTCCATTTTGACTTAACCTGGCTCCCTTCCTGTGCAGCATTCTTTATAAGCAGGTCACTTCTTGGATAAATTGATTGCCATCAATCTGTTCTCCTCCCTTGGAAGTTACCATGAATGCAACCAGCTGCCTTGGCCACAAATCAATCGCTTGAAGGGTGTTAAGCTGCAAAGAAGCAGTGGTGTCCCTTCATTACCAAGCAGATCTGCTGTTATAACCTGAATTATGCTAAGTAGTGCTTCTGTTGGCTGCCTCAGTGCAGAGGCTATTGCCTGCTTGGCCTTGAAGAGGAACTTGTTTCTCACCCCTTGAGGCACTGCCTCAAACCCAAGTTGAGGACTGTCAGCAAGACCATGAGGGACGAGCATTCACCACCACTGTGTACTTTCCTGGAATACATGGGAAATGGCAGCATAGAAGACCTTGTATAAACCTAATAATTACAGATAAACACACATTATTTGGTTTTCCTCCTAGAAAACTTTTTGCTTTCCCAACACAAAACACAGCACAATAAATGATTAAACCAGAGATTAAGATGACCACATTATTTCCACATCTTTGCACATCTGAAATTCTGACAACAAAATTTTCTAAGAGCAAAGATATATTTCTTTTTTTTTTGTCCCTCAGCTTCTCCTCCCCAGCCCCTTCATCCTTCTTCCAAGGAAGGTCAATTTCTCATGCAAGCTGTACAAGTAACTGGCTCTGTTGTTTTGATTTTGCATTTCTGAGTTTTCATGATGCTGGCACTTGTGGGAAAAGTTCCCTGTATCAGGATAAGAGATGAGAGATCTACCTTGGTGTATTGAAAGAGGCATGGCTGGAAGCTACATTTTGTTTTTCCTTTTTTCCATTTTTTAAAAATAGAATGAAACCTCAGTGAAGACACAAGACTTGAAAATATTACTGCAAGGGTAAGAGGAAGAGAGATGAGGGATATTTTCTATGTTCTCAGTAATCATACATCTTCATTGAGCAGGGTGAGAGGACAGGGAGAAGAGGCAAATGTTTTCTTTTGGATTATTTCCTCTACAAAAATAAAGTTTGGGTTTAAGTGGATATTTTTTGACACACCCACAAAATGGATGCAGCAGAAAGACCACTCTGGATATCTGGAATTAAATGAAAATAGTCATCTTTCTTTCCTCATTCAAGGAGAAAATAATTTCAAAGTGGATGTTATCTTTGTCCTGAGCAACTGGTTTCTAGTAGATAAGAAAGTCACATTGCCTGTGGGATCCATTTCTGTTTCTTTTTTGCCCCTGGGGGAAGGAGACAGTATCCCCAGACTCTCAGATATTAGTTTATAGCTTCAGGTCAAAAGTACCCACTTATCTACACGTACTTTCTTGTTTGTTTTCTAACAGATCACTAGAATGGACCTCTCTCAAGCCTGTGGGGGCCAGTCAAGGGACTTCTCTTGCACCTGAGGTGGTCATCTACACCACATCTTACTCCATGGTCTGCAGAATGCAAAAGCAGCACTTAGGAGACACTGAGAGATGGGCAGCTGGCATCAAGCAGTACAACCTACAAAATCAGATACAGTTATTATTAGCTTTTTCTACCCAAATGACAATCAGGCTAAGAGACTAAGGACAACCAAAGCTGAAAACCTGTCAAGTGTCTGCATAAGTGTCTGCAAGAAGAGAAAGCAGCTGGAGGACTGCTGGTAGACTTTGTGATAGACAAGAGTTCTCCATTTTAGAGGTACAGCACAGGAGATCAGAAGCAGCACAATGTGACCTGGAGCCGTGACTGCAGGATTGCTGCAACCCGGATAAAAGGTTCTGAAGCTTTTCTCATTACAGCTGGCAACAGTTTCATCAAGGGTTCACCAACTTGCAAGGCTGGTGTGCCAGACAGTATCCTTCTTTCCCAAACTAGCATGCTGACAAAAGCTCAGTGGGAGCTGTGCTGCTGGTGTGATGGACCTCTGTGGAGAACAGCACCTCTCCCTTCTGCCGAGTTTGTCTCTCAGTGGGAGCTTCTGCTTCTTACAAATGCCTCCCTCAAAATGCTGTGGATCTCCTGCAAAATCTGCCAGTGTGTGCTTTGGCAACTGTGCTTGAGGTGCCTGCATCCCAGCCTCCATGGCAGTAGAAGGGAACCTTCCCAGCCATCACCATCATGTGCCAGTAAGGCTGCTGGATGTGAATTCAGCTCAGTGGGAAGTGACTTGAGTCTCTATTGGCATCTGCCTTCAGCTCCTCTGTGTTCATTCTCCATTTTGTCTAGCATCCTTTTCTTGGCTTCCCCATTCTTCATGATTCAACACCAGTTTTCTTATTCTCAGTGCTTACTTTCCTTACAAGTCTGGCAGCCTTTGTGACCCACAATGTATTTGGCAGCTGGCTCAGTACAGACTCATACATTTTTGTACTGGAGAAGTTTAGTCTAGTCTAGTTTTGAGGGGAAGGTCAGTAGTACAGTAACTAGCCAGAATATAACAAAGCACAGTGCCCTGTGTAAATGCAGTTTGCCTCTGTCTTATTTCAAGCTGGAGAGGTAAAGATTGTAACTTCATCACAGAAAAGCTGGGAAGGAGACTTTTGGAAGAGAGTTGAGGAAATCATATAGTTTATTTGGGAAACCTGTATAATTGCCTGAAGCACTGAGAATATTTGCTTTCAAGACTTCCATGGGTCAGATTTCCTCTGCAGAGGCAATTTTAGCTCTGCCAATTAGTTAGAAATTATATAAGGAACCTCATATGAGTTTCACTTTTCCACTTTATTCTCCGTTTAAAGAAATTACCAGAATCCTTACTAGCTTAGAAAATACAATGTTTGTCTTTCTATACCTTGGGCAGGGTGGAGGGAAGCTTAACTTCTCCTCATGTCACCTATCCCATTCCTTACCAATTCACACAATCACAAAATAAACCATATTTCTCCTGCCTTTCAACTGTCTCTGGCAATATTTGGTCTTTTCATGATCAAACTGACGTATCTCAGGCCATGGGATAATTGCTTGAATAAATTAACATCAGCACTTTCCCAAGAGGATCTGGACTGGACATGAACAATCTGTTGGATGCTTAGATGTTGTAAACTGTTCAGAAAAGTTAAGTCAGAACAAACAGAAAAAACAAAATAGGCAACTGGAGAATATAAGTGAAATTATCAAAGCAGCCTATGCTTATGAAGACACATTCCTGTTAATTTTAATGTGCTTAGAATGTTGATTAAAAAAAAAAATAAATCCAAAGTATTTTGTTTCATTAAATTCTCTCAACTTCTTCACATCACTTCAGCCTTCCCCCCATGATTCAGGATCCCCCTTGGGTTCTGCCCAGTGTACGGGTTTCTTTGGCTATTAAATAAAACTCAGAGCTAGACTGTGACTTGGACCAGCCACAATGTGATACCAGATGAAATGCTCCTTGGACTCTGCTTCAATTACACTGTCAGAGAGAAGGGTCCTTCTGTACTGGAGCAAGGGGAGGCAGAACAGACGGTCCTTGTGCTGTTTCCCCGACGCAATGTTCTGTGCAGGGGAGGTTACACTAACAGTACCTTACTAATACAATCTTTCTTCCTCTCTGGAGGAAAAAAAAAGTCAAACCCAAAAATATCCAACTACAACCAGATAAGCAGCAAAATATGATGGGGGAGGGGGGGGGGAAGTAACACCCTGGGAAATGCCATCGCCTGTTAACTATAGTTATAAACTCAAAATTAAGGAGGCAAAGCAAGAAAAGAAACATTGTTTAGATTAAGGTTTTGTCCTATAGGAGCTGGAATAACTACAACAATAGAGACACCCAGCACAATTTCATCACAACATAGCTCTCTGCTGTGGAATGATTATTAAATCCCAGAATTAAAGCAAGCATTTACTAGACTAAATAAAATCCTGTCAAACCAGATTTCCACAGCTGGATTATGCCTTCTTAGGCTACAGTAAGACACTTAATATTAGCTGAAGTCTTTCAAAAAGGAAGCCCACCTAAAATAACCTTTGATTCACTGTTAGGCCTAATCTTACTGAGCTGAATTTTTGTCACAACTGAAGTCACAACCCTGAAGAACTCTGCTACACGTAGGACAAAATTGTGAGCTCCTTATCTCTACCTTAGAGGAACTCCGGGCAACCAAGAAGCAATTTCACTGTCTATATTAATCTTTACAGTACAGAGGATGCTAAATTTTTGCATACAATAGCTCAACATTTACCCTGAGCTGTATGTAGGGACACGACCTTGCCTTTAAACAGGAGCTCACCACTGCCACTCCAGAAGATAAAGAAGTGGAAGGTGAGAGATTTTTTTCCTTTTATTGTCAGAAGTCAGTCACCTTCCAAACAGCTGGTTGCTTTTGCTGAAGAATCACTACCCATATTCAAAACAAATGCACTGGTGTCTCAGCTCCTTAATGGGAGGATTGGGAGCAGGTTCTAGACAGTAACTTATTTTAGCTGTGACATTTCATTTCATAATGAAACAGACTTTTTTTGGCCAAGAAAATGCTCACATGCTCCCCTCAACTCTTGCCAGTTTAATTACACCTTCAATAATTCAGTCAGTAGTTGTTCAATCTTTCTAGTTAAATTATTAAGTAGAAGAGTGGAAAAATCCTCAGCTGAGCATGTGAGACAGAGCATTCTAGGAATGCAACTTGGGTTGGGCACACACAACATCTGGGAGAGAGGAAACCTGGAGTGATCCTCTATCTGAGCCTGATCTCACATCTCTGAACAAGCAGGATTTCCCTTCTTCCCTCCCTGCTTCCATCCCTCTCTGCTTTTGTGTTTTTCCTTTGTATTAACACTTTCCATCACCCCTCCTGAACAAAGCTTTTGGGGGTCCTTGTGGCTCCCCCAGTAAACTGACTGTCTTTTTATATACTGAATAGAAATGTCAGGTCCCAAACACATTTCAAGGTGAGACCTCAGAAGAACAAGGAAAAGTTTGTTTTCAGGAGCTAAGGAAGAGTATAAAGTATCTCTAACCTTAGTGGGGGTAAAGACAACAGCTTCATACAGTAGCTAAAGATGAAAAAGAGGAATCCTTAGAAGAAAATATGGGAAGAAGAAACATCTAA
This sequence comes from Brachypteracias leptosomus, assembly GCA_013401335.1. Lineage (NCBI taxonomy): Eukaryota > Metazoa > Chordata > Aves > Coraciiformes > Brachypteraciidae > Brachypteracias > Brachypteracias leptosomus. Next base: position 476,412 of record VYZX01021683.1, read on the forward strand.
TAAATGGGTCAGAGATATAGGAATAGTGAAATGAAGCTGATAGCTTCACTGAGATGAAGACGGAAAGCAAGAGGGAGAATGGATTTGGGATTATACATGAAATGGCAGAGAGAAAGTAAAATAGCACTTTTTAAGGATATAATTAACTATCCTTATTGAAGCTTCCTTTCAGCTGCTAAATTTGCATATATGTTTCCCATATTGATACACATTTCTGGTTATTAACTTTCAACAAGGTCATCCACTTCAAAAGAATTTCTCAACAAGGCAACAAAGTAATTAATTTCTCTGTTAGAGAACTTGTTTAGCCAGTAACAGTCCTTAATATTTTAAGACAATTTTCCCCTACTTAGAAGAATACATGGAATATGTGTGAATTAGTAGTAGAAAAAAACTTACCCCTCAAGGAAAGCTCATACGCCGGTACAATATTAAAAACCAAATTAATTTCAAAATGTGGGTTTCTGCTGGCTTTGAGACAACCAGTGCATAAATAAATTGAAAGGTATTGCAGCCAGACACACTACATGGCAAGCAAATCAAAACCGTGCTGGTCATTATGGTATACAAAATCCACAACTGGTGGTGATCCACAGCTAATTCTTTGCATGACTCTATGAGATCAGCACACTTACAATGAGATCTCAGCACTTATGATGAGATTTTTGCTTTCCTTACAGAGTACCAGCACTGACTACTCTCCAGCTGTTCATTCCCCTTCCCCCTCCATCCACATTTCCATACTGCTGCTTTTCTGATAATCCCCCACAGCCTCAGGACTTCCTCTGTAGCTAAAATAAGATATGAAGCCATATTAGTCTCAGTATAATGAGTGATGCATTAGACCTTTACTTCTATAGGCTGCCACTGCCTTTCCAGCTGATCAGAAATAGAAAAAAAATGGATACACATATCTCTGGTGAGCAAATGGAGGATTCTCCTCACATGAGCTCTTCATTGTTATTAGGGTTACGTATTGCTGCTGCTGGAGCTGTGCAGACACAAAGAGTTCTTTTGTAGCAGCTGGATTTCACAAAAGCACAATGTCCTTTTCTTCAAAGGAAAATGCAAACTGGAAAGAAGTCAACAAGGTACAGAGAGTCCTCCATGTTTATTGGCTATCGTGGGGACTGAATGCTGAAAGTAATTTGCACCAAGTTGTTCATCAGTTCTTGAGCTTTGGCTCAGTCTTTTGCTTTACTGGAAAATGACAGGAGCACAGCAGAAATTGTGCCAGTCAATGATTTCAAACCTAAAATGGAGGAAGCCTGAGAATACTGCTTGACTTTTGCCCTGCATTAATCCATTTATTGCAAAATCCAGAGGGATTAAAGCAGAGTCCAGCAGTAGGTTGGCTGGAAATATGGAACCTTATGTACCCCATGTACACTGCTCAGATCAATAGCTTACCAAAGGTGGAATTAGCCCCAAGGCCATATGCAGAAAATAGCATGAGGGTACTAAGAAAATTGGACTGCATTAATTGCACAATCTTTTAGGAAAGGTGTCCCAGCTGTTTTCTTAAAATTTCAAATGGGGAAAATAAGTAATTAGGCTGGGAAATCAAACATGCCAAAGCCATGCATATTTTGGAAGTGGGCAAAGCAGCACAAGGAAGTTCACCATGGCCAAATTATAATGCAAATATCTAAATATTTAGACACTGCAGCAAGAATTGCCTCATGGATGGAGTGGAGGAAAGCAGAGCACCAAGCAGTCTATGGAAAAGGATAGCTGGAAGTTCCTGCAGCAGAAGCAACACTAGAAGTTGGTGCCTGACCTGTCAAACATTACCCATACTTCTGTTTCATTGATGGAAGAACTATGTTACACTTCAAATAGCTTAAATGTAAAAATCTCAGCTCCATATTACCTCCAGTAAGGACAGCAAGACTGATAAGGGAGAATTGCTTCCTGCTGCACTCCATCCTCATCTCAGCACAGATCCCACATGTAATCCACACCTGCAGTGTATGGTGGTGGTTGGCAGGTGGGAAAGAGGCACTGCAAGGTTCAATTGTTCTCAGTTAGAGACTGCCTTCCCTCCCTCCTGCCTCCTCAGGACCTGGGAAGGCTAGATAGTCCCTGCTTCCTTTGACCACCAGGCATGACAGAACCTGACCCTTACCATTTAGGGGCCACAGTGCATGGCACATCGAGGAAAACACACAGACACAAGCCTGCTGCAGTTGCCTGAGTGCAACCAAACCAAGATGTGGTTTGTGCTGTCTCCATGAGGCTTCATACTTGCTTGTTGTTCTTCAGCAATCAGTGGGAATTATTATTTTCCACAACTACTCCTCTAAGACTGTCAGTCCTTCTGGACAGCCCAGTGATGTTGTGCTGTGTAGTCTAGAGAGCAGGAAGAGATGCTCTTCTGTCATGGGCACACCTCATCCAGTGTCATGAGTGTGAAGAGACTGAAAAATGGGCCATAAGTATGGTTATCTCTATATAGGAGACCCCTCCAGCCTTTCTCAGAAGCTTTATCTGTGGTAAACATTTGGAAAACAGGCTTTGCAAGCAATACCCAGCCCATCAGTAAGAGACACTGCTGCATGCACCTGGCTTTCCTGTTGAATACACCCCATGTCTACATTCTGGTGATCTTCAGAATGTAGATGGCTTAGGAAAAAAGATTCCTACAAAGCTCCAAGGAAGTGTCATGAAATTTGTATTATCCTCATTTTGTGGATAGAAAAGAGAGGCAAAGAGAGACGGGGCAATTTTCTCCAATTATTGGTAAATATGCTCATTAAGCACTATGGCTTATGGTAACCACTTAAGGCAAGTTGTTCAGTGATGAAATGTCAATGTCTATTACTTGACCAAAGTAACTATGGATTTTACTGTTGAAGTAGGATCCTTGTAACTTGCATTTTTCTTACAGCTTTTCCTGCTGCTTTCTCTACTAGTGAGATCTACTTGTGCTCATGATTAACATCAGCAGCAAACATGCAAGAGGAATTCCGTTGCAACACATATAGAATGTACAAAAAGTTGCCTGCCTGACAACATTCTCTACAGCTTTGAGTTCAGCAAGAAATATTCATCTTTTTTCTTTTTAACTCCACTCAGTGAAACATATTTATCACTGGTCATCACTTTTTCATTTCAGCTTAATCTTTGGAAAGAAAGAAATCTTGCTTAAAATCTCAGATTCCCTCTGTATTTCTCAGACCCAAATGTGACTATAAGAGCTGTCGAAGAAGGATACAGAGTCTTTTTTTTTTTGCTCCTTCAAGTGCCATATTCCTAATACAGATAGCATTCTTGAAAATCATATTAATAAAGCCAATTTATATGCTCTTGGGAAGATACAGTCAGTGCAATCAGCATCATTATAAACTCAATAAATGGAAAAGAAATCAATTACTTTTGATCAAGACTCCCTATTCTCAATTGGTTGCCTGTTGAACCTGATATTCATATAACCTAAGCAACAGATTCAGGGATCCCAGCATCTGCCAAATCAGCAGGATGAAGAAGATACACTCTGGTGGCTTGAAAGCAAAGTACACCTCTTTGATCAGAAAGAAAAGGAAAAAATGATTACAAATTCTCTTCCTTCATATTTTTCATCAGGAAGTGTCTCAGAGATTTTCTTTGTGAACGGATCTAAACCAATTCTTTTCACATTGGTAGTGCTCATTTTTCTGGTGAACAATCTCTGCACCTTTTGTTCTTGTTTTGGTTTTTTTTCCAAACAATGTAATTGCTTTTATTGTTTGGGTTGAGGTTTTTTCCCCCCTGTTAGACAGAATGCCTTGTATATAGCAGATAAAGAAGGCACCTTTTATTCCTTATCTAATCTGTGGAGGAGAAATCTTTTACTTCTAGGACTACACTTATTTTTAGATTCATACATTAAAAAAATTCCTGAGGGCAAATTCTGCCATTGTTGTCCAGCTGAGTCACATTCTTATAAATAACCCTAATGCACAGAATGGCTTTTCTTTCAGGGTAACACACAAGTGATTGAGTCTGGTCCTTTCTGCAAAAAAATCACGCTATTTTTCCTCCTATTCTTAAGTAAAAGGACAAAAAAGAAAGTGTCATTTAGTAATATACCAGATTTCCAGCTATCTGAGGAGCTCTGGATAAAGGCCCCTCATAGGCCTATATCCTAATGATATATAGTATATATAGTAAATTCACAGCAGTTTGCTTGATCAAAACACAAACCTACCTAGATTAATGGCCACCACAAGTCACAATTTTTATTATTCTCTAATCTGTGACACAGCAGAGAATACAACAGGCTAGTAGTCTACAAATAGCTTCAGTTCCTTCCTCTGCCACTGAGGGAGCAATTTTGAGGAATTCTCCTGCTCTTTTTGCACCTCAGTTTGCCACCTGCCAAGTAGGAATTGTGCCATTTAGCTTCCAATATAAATTTGCTATGCCAGCCACTTCTGCAGTGCCACACACAAGTGCTTCACAGTTACTCACTCAGTTGCACAACCTAAGTGTGGTTCTTGCAGTAACTCTTGTTGTACTCCTTGTGTTACATACACAGCAACACAATGCCTCTTACTTGTACACACTTAACAATGACTGTACCTTCTTGGTCTTCAACCCTTCCTCCATTCCTTTTTCACAGTAACTTTGTGGCAATCTACTCTGTGCTGGTCCAGCCATCATCATTTTATGCTGCCCTCAGTTGCCTGGTCACACAGGCCAACACTGAACTCAGCAACATCCCCTTGGAAGTCTTCTTTCAAACAATCCATAGGTTCCTGTAGGCCCAGCTCCTCCACTACCCACGGTGCTGCCAGCATTGCCTGCTGGATGCAACATACAGGGATGGCTCCCTCAACGACCCTTCATGTGGAAGGACACTACCAAGAGAGCTCAGCAAGATACAACCAGCCCAAACAGAAACCACAACCCACAGGAAACTCCTCTAACTGATCAGCTCCTGGTTGATATAGTCCTGGCCTCACCCACCACCACAACCACAAACACCTGGGTGAGGGTGGAACCACAAAAACACAGGTGAGGCAGGTTCTGCCTCTGGGACCTGAAGCCAGTGGGGGAAACAAAACATTCTGCTGGGTTGTGACACATCCACAGGTTAACTCCAACTCAGGCCGCAGCACTTCAGCTGGACAAAAATACCTGAGAAAGATTCATTTGGGCAAGAGACATTCAAATGTCTCAGCATTCACTTGAACTCCTAGCAGATTGCATTCTTTGTTCATAAGTGACCTTATCCAAAGGACTATGGCAGAGCTGGACTCATGGGCCCAAGTGATGTATCATGAAGGGTGTTGCCAGCCGATAGGCTTAATTTTTATTTCCTTGATTGCTTTCATGCTCTCATTAAATGACTTTGTAACATGACAGCTTGGTGTGTCAACACCAATTCTCAGTCACCTGGAATTACAATTCCCTTTAAAAGAAATCCTACTGAAATCAATGGCTTCTTGAAGATCAAGGTATCATTTATCCTGCTTAAGAGTAATAGAATTATATAAGATATCTTTAATTGGACCAAATCCTGATGTTATTCTTCAAAATACCCTAGATGCTTTGCTTGATCTGATTATGACTAAGTAGGAACAGTCACAAGATGGATGAATGGGAACTTCTGAATCCAATATATTTAGAACAAACCTTTCCTACAGGAGTAGTCTGTCAATTTTGAGCCTTAAGCTATTCAGTACAGCCCCTTTAAAACCACTATTCTTTGTATTTAATATTAATCCCAGATTATAAAATAAAACATATATCTTTCAAATAGCCTGAACAAAATCCCGAGTTCCTTTGTTGGTATTTCACATAATGTGCCTAGAGCTGCACCATAATGGAAAATAGAGCTGCAAGCCATATTGCTGGGCAAGCTGATGAGCCTGGGTGATGGGGCTGGGAATAGAAACAGCATTAACATGCCTTGGGAATGGATGCAAAAGCTATGTCAGTTGTGTAAGTAAGAGCTGATGGTCCTTCCTATACCATGACACACACTGACTGCATTTAATGTAGCTATTCCTCTTGAGCTTTGTGAGTTGGTCCCAAATTCAAAACACATAAAGGATTAATCAAGCTTATACCTGGGACATGCCAGGCAGAACATTTCTATATGCTTGTGTGGGGAGAACAACTCCATCAGAACCACCTTGAATAGAGAAGGTTCTGTGCCCATTCAAGAAAGCAAGGGAGAGAGTCAGATGCTTGTGTATTTGGATGATCAGAACACACCAATATCCCAAATTCTCAAAACTATAGGAATGGTTTAAAAGGTATGACACTTAAGAAAATAATAATACAGAATTGATTTTCTTCCTAGTGATTTTCTAAGTCTCTGCTTCTTCATCTTTGACCCACCATCTTAGAACAAGGAAATCTGTTATAATAAAAAAGAAAATAATGAAAAAACCCGACATGATCCAGGAGGGAGGCTTTAGAGAAATCTCTGCCAAATATTGTATGTTGACAACTCCACAAAAGCTTTTGTCTCGGGTCTTCTGCTTCAGAGCAGTTTCAGTTTTGCTTTTCATACATTTAACCAGCACACTCAATATGAAATGAATCCTATACTCCTTCTTCTAAAGATATATATTGTCCCCAACCAGGGGAAACTGAAATATAGGATGTTTGAAAGAATTTAGTATCAACCGATTAGATTAAATTTACTACATTCATCAAATGCAATCTTAATTTTCAACTGTAAACCCAATCTGATTGGTATCCAGCAGTAGTTTCACAGGTATATGATCTACATTAAAAAATATATCTATATACTTGCACACATCCGTAGATCCAGGGTTTCAGCACACTGAAATTCTGCCTTGAATTATACCCCACTGACTCCAACAGAATTTCCTAGGAATGCGCATAGAGAAGGCAAAACTAGATCCATCACTGCTGCATAGCCTACTTCCTTCTCACTCCTTTCATAGATTTCCCTCCCAATTGGCCCCATTCTTAAAGTCTTTGACAGGTTAAGAGTTAGGCAAATAATTTGGAAACAACTTGTATTTTCTGATCCTCATTCACTGTACAAATTACACGATGTAGTCATGTGAGGTAAAAGAAGGATCTGTGGTATTATCTTCTTTAAATACTAATTAACAAGTAAGTTCTAAAGATACAGGGACCTTTATCACTCGTGTGCTTCCAAAACATTTTTAAACTGTGATGGAGCACACAATATTTTATTCCCTTCTGAGCAACTAATATTCATTCAAACAACACATTACTTTTCTTTTCTTTGCACTTTGTGTCTGCTGTTTGCAAATCAATCCTTATGACTCTACAAATTCAAGGAAGGTATACCTTGAAATTCATTGGAATGCTGTCAGATATAGTATTTGCAAGACTTTCTAGCTACATAAATAAAATGTCAGCTAAATGAATATACCAGGCATACAAAGCAACAGAGAAAGCCATCTGTAATTGAGAGGCGTAAAAAGAGCTTCACTATCTTGTTAGGATAAAATTATAGGTACAACTGCAATTTCAAATAATTCACCCAACAAAGAGCAGAAGTGCATAAATATGCATAAAAGCCAGTGCATTAGTTCTCAGTATAGATCTAATTAAATTTAACAGTGAATTACAATAGATTAGTTTATGCCTCATAACAACTATTGTACTTAGCAAATTCAGTCTCTTTGCAGATCTTTTGCTTACACAGGTTCAAATTTCCTGACTCTGACACTGTTTCCTATCTCACTAGAGATCTTTGGCTTTTGTTTTGCACTTACCAGAAAGCTACTCTCCAAAAGGTGACTCCACACTTGCTGGAGAAAACTCCTTCCAATGTGTTTAGTATTTTGAGATGGAAAATGCAACATGCTGCTTTCACACAGCACGAGTCTTTGTGACAGTGAGCAGCAGCTCACAAGCTTTAACAATTGCCCAGGAAACTGCATCCTCAGATGGACAGACATTAAACCTGCACCTTGTCTCTTGCACAATCCTCCTTTACCCAGCAAAAAGACCCACCATCCAACAGTGGGCCCTTGGAAGGAGCACATGGAACAATCATGGTGCTCGTGCCATCAGTCAAAAGACTCACAGAAATGTACCAATTCCTAGACTCTTCTTCTCTTTTGTAAACAAATTCCTATGGAATATTTTTCAAGCCTATGCAAGCAGAAGATATTCTTGTACATCCCAGACTGCACAGGAAAGTCTTTGCTCCATAAGTTGAACATTTCTTACACTGTAAGCGAATCAAGAGAAAGAGCTTCAGATAATCAAGCTTCTGAGGGGAAGTCAGCTGATGAAAACATCCAGCATCAAGATATCTGTCAAAATGTCCCAAATCCACCTGCATTTCCTAGGAAGTCTACAGGGAAAACAGAGGTGGAAGCACAGGACAAGGAAGGAGCCTTCTCATGCAAACTGAGTAAATCCCTGATAGGACAGGCTGTGTGCTCTCGATCTGAAGCTCGCCAAATTCACTGTGAATTGTTGCCATTTGAAAGCTGCGTTAGAAGTTTGCTTTTCTGCAGTTAGGCGGGCTGGATTTTATCTTGAGTTTTTAGATATTTGTATATATTTTATTATCATTATTTTCATTTAAAAAAATTTAGTTTTCTTTTCAAAGCTGTAAGTCCCTCCCCGTTATTCTCTAGATCTAGTGGAGGGATGTGGGGAGGGGGCCGGGGGGATGGCGGGGACGCGGAGCGCTGGGAATTGGCCTGAGCCTTCCAGTTGCCTTAGGCAGTGGTGCGGGGCAGAGCTGTAGGGTGAGGAATGAGCTTGGAAGTGGTGGGAGTTATTTCTTCCTGGGCTGCTGCTGTTGGAAGTTGTGGGTTTGATGCGGCTGAGAGTAATAAAAGCCCAAGTCTGGGTTCTGCATTGCTCGAAAAATCTTTATTCTCTTGCAAAGCTTGGGAGGCAGAGCCAGGCCAAAGGAGGCCTGGCAAGGGGCCGTGCTCCGTGCTGCAGAGGAAGGCAAAAACCCCCCGTGGGCACTTGGTGTCCCAGCGTGGGGGGAAAAAAAGCCTTCCTGCCCCCAGCTGCAGGGCACGAGAGGCCATCTGGGTGGTGCGTGAGCAGCAGGCAGGGAGCCAGGCGCAAGGGAGCAGAGGAGCCCTCCCCTGCCAAGTGGCCATGCTCAATGCTGCAGAGGAAGGCAAAAAACCCCCGGGGCCCAGGGCCAATGTGCCGCGGGGGAAAATTCCTTCCTGACCCCAGCCCTGCTGGCCATCGGCTACTCCCTGAGCATGGGAGCAAGGCCTGCCCCTCGTCCCACAGCCTGCTCACGCCTCCCAGCAGATGCCCAAGCCCTGCTCTGCCTCCAGCTGCAGCCGTCTCTGGGGCTTCCCAGAGTGGCCAAATGCCCCCGGCCTGATCAGCCTTGGCGATCACAATCCTTCCCGTGCCTGGCAGGACACCAGTGGGTGCTGCAAAGCACTGGGAGCCCTGGCAACACCTCTACATGCCATTTCTTACGGCTGCTGCCCCTGGCTCCACAGGAGATGAGGGTGCTGAGCTCTGCAGGGCTCCTCCAGAAAGCATTGCCTTGGTCGTGCCACTGGTGTGCAGCTGAAAAAGTCGCAGAGCCTCAGGCACCTCCAGGGCTTGGTGCTTCCTCTCTTCTCCAGCAGCCTTGTCCAGTCTTCGGGCCTCTTCCCTCTGGCCCCTAGGGGACAGCTGCTGCAACAGCAAGGGGAGATGCTGCCTTTTATACCGCCCCGGGGCACCGTGAGTGCTGCCTTGCCAGGCGCTGGCTCTGTGACACCAGGGGGATGGGGCCAACCACTTGTGGCCCCACCCGCCGCCCCCCTGCCCGGAGTCTTTCAGAAGGAGGCCTTTGGGGTGCTGGCCCTGAGGCAGTCCCCATTGCCTACATTTTGGGTTGGGTTTTTATGTTCATTTAGATTTTACATCCTTTT
>VYZX01021685.1:10036-42773 GCA_013401335.1 Brachypteracias leptosomus
CCACCGCCCCCTGCCTGCGCTGCGCCAGCGGCCCCGCCACCGGGCACCGACAACGGCCCCGGGCACCGGCAGCGGCCCCGGGACAGGCCCCAGCACTGCGGTTGCAAGTAGCGGGCGAGCATCCCGCAGCCCGGCCCCGCAGCCCCGGGGGAACCGTGGGCATCCCCCCCTCACTGTGCTTCCCACTCGGCCCCGGACTCGGGGGGGCTCCGGGCCCTGGGGCCGCTGCAAACGAAGCCCCGGGCGGGGCGACGCAGCCTCAGGAAAGTGTCTCGTTTAAGACATTTCCTCGGAGCTCCTGATTCGGGGACCGGAGCAGCGTGTCCCGGAGCCCGGTCTGGCTCCCCGGCATCACCCCAGGCAGCTGGTCCTGCCCGGGTTTACAGCGGTCGAAATCCTGAAACCAGGGTCATGCAACTGGGAAGATAGGACTGAGTGTGTCAGCCCCGTGCGAGCCAGAAACCCGGACAAGAGCCGGTTGTCTCCACAGGTTAAAGGAGGAGGTTGTTCCACCCTGTGAGGCTGTTTACACAAAACACAAAGCAATTGAGGCCAACGCTAATTTCTTTTCCCTAAGGTCAGATTGTTCCTACTCAATGATAGTAGAAACATTGAGGAGAGGATGGAGGCAGGAGCACAGCCCCGTCCCCCTCAAATGCTCACCCCACACAGGGGGTGACCTGGGGTGCTGGGTCTGCAGCATGGCAGCACCCCACAGCCCCCTGCCCACCTGTCCCGGTGCTGATCCCCTCTCTCTCTCCGGCTCTGCCCTCTCCATCTGACCCTGCTCACCCAGCCCTGCTCTCCGGCTCACCGGTTCCACCTCCCCAGGGAGGCTTCGACCAAGGCTCCGGCAGCACGGGCTGGTGAGCAGGGAGTCGTGACCGCGTCCTCACTCAGCCCGGTGCTCCCTGTGGTGTGTGTGGGGCATGGTCCTGGGGAACAACCATCGGCTGCCCCACAGGGCCCTGCAGCCACCCCCACCTGGGGTCCCTGCCGGGGCCCCTGAGCTGCCCATGCCAGGGACACAGCCCAGGCTGGCAGGGAGCCCCAGCTCTCCAGCAAGAGACACGGAGCCAGGCAGGGATTTCGTTTTGGTTTCTGTTAGCTCGTGTCCCCTTATCGAGCGTTTTCATCGTGAAATGAGATGCCTCAGAAGATCCCAGAGGAGTGTCTTGGTCCCAGCAAGGCTGCCACAGACAGGAGAGAAAATTAGGGGTGAAGCTTGCTCTGACTGCTGCCCTCCCACCCCCCCCTCCCTGGTGAATGGCCTGAGATGTTCCCTGACCACCCCTCTAAATGCCATCCCACACAGGGTGCCTGTCAGGGGGAGGCACCTCAGGCAGGGGGGTGGGTCCCCTCCAGGCCTGGCCCAGGACACCGAGCTGGAGCCAGCTTAGCCTGAAATCAGAAGGCTCCTGCTCTGCAATCAGCTGCCCGCCAGAGTGCCCCGATGGTGCCTGCAGCTCCATGGCCCTTATCAGGGTGACATTTCTGGGCTGCAGGCACCAGCGACAGCCCTTTGCTTTGAGGAACCGCTGCAATCAGGCAACGTAACCCATTTCTCACTTGCATTTGGCTGCCAGGAAGAGAACAGGGAACTGCGTAATCGCTCTCCTCAGGATTAGATCACGAATCAAAGCTCTGCTCGACTCCTTGCTCCAGCAAGCCCTGCCAGAAATTGTCCACTCTGACCCTGGAGCTCGGGGTGGGATCACAGAGGGGCCAGGATGGGTCTGCTCATAGGCATCCCAAGCAGATGGGGGATGCACAGCTTGGGCTGCAAGGGACGGGGCACCCATCCCAGCAAGGGTCTGAGCAGAGGAGGGCTCCACAGTGCTGGTTCCCAGAGCTGGTTTCATGGATGGTTTGAGCACCTTGTGCCTGAGGGAGCTCCCAGTGTCCTCCTCCTGTGTCTCTCCTTACACCAAGGCACAGGATTTCATGGAGGAGTTATGTCACCCAAACCTCAGCTGCAGCTTTAACCCCTGGCAGATAACTCGGGAGGATTTCCTTAGCCCAGAGTTACAGACATAATCTGCCTGCGAGTTTATCCCAACATATGAATTTATCAAATTGAAACAACTCTTGCTCCTAAACTCACTTTAAATAAAAGCCCTCTTGGCGTTCTTCCTTCCCTGAGCAGCAGGACTAAGTGTGCACGGTTTGATAGTGCCTTATCTCAGCACCAGCCCCCCGGGCTCTGCCTCGCCCTGGCCACCAAGCCCTAATCACTGTGGCCAGATGTGGCAACAGCCTCAGAGTGGCCACGGGCCGGAGGCTGCACCAGCCTCCGGGGAAACACCACCTTCTCCACTGAGCCCCTCGAAAGCAGCTCTGGGTACCACAGCCCGAGCTGTGCCCGTGGGGCACCCAGCACTCAAGGGCTTCCAGTCTCACAGCATCTCTAGGCTGGCTCTGGGGTCCCAATCCCATGATTACATCATCAAACACTATGACATGCCGAGTAAAGATAAGGAAGCCAGTTTCAGAGGACGATTAAAAGGCTCTGTTTTACCTGCCACAGGGGCTTACACCACTACAAGCTACAAATCACCAGTGTCCCCCAGAGAGGGAACAGCCAGGGAGTATCTGCTCCCTCAGGGCAGCAGCCCCAGCCCCTGTCCCAGGCCCCCACAATCTCCAGCAGACAGCACCTCGCTGACGCAGGGCCCCGCACAGGGAGCTGGCCCCACAAGGACCTCTCAGAAACAGCTGGATGAGACCTTTGGTAACCATCCAAGAGGGTGCAGAACAAGGAATTTTACACCATGTCCATTCCGAAGGGGGGATGTACTCTTCCTCCTCCTCCTCTTGCTAAGTAAGCAACGCAGTAGGAAGCTGAAAACGAGCAGTGAATCACTGCCAGGAGTGCCTTGGAAAGAAAAAGGCTGGTTTTCGGCTTATCTAATGTCAGATCAGCCATTTCCTAAGAAGGGAGCAAATTTAATTAAGAACACAGATGCACTCAAGGACAGCCAGGTTACAGAACACACGCAGCTCCCAACACAATGTGGAGAGGTCGGCATCACACACAGGGAGAGCAGGAAACACAAACATCCTGGGCCTGGCTGCTGGGGGCTTGCTGGGGTCAGACACAGGCGCCGTCGGGCACAGAAACCCCTCGCTGCAGGGGTGCGAAAGCAGACGGACGGGAGGGCACAGGGACCAGAGAGGGAAGGAGCCAGTGGGGGTGGCGTGAAGGGGGAGGAAGAGGCAGATCTTGGACATCAAAACAGACCCAGGGCAGACACGGGTAGGGGATGATCCCTACAGAGACCTTCCGGCTGCAAACACAGAGGAAGGGTCCCTGACTGAGCAGCGGGCCCCCCTTGAGCAGAGCCCTCATGCCAGGGGTCCTGGCATGGCACAGCCTGCACCAGCCTTTGCTTCTGCACACGTGGCTGGCAGGGAGCTGGGCTCGCTCTGCCACCATCGGACACTCCCCAGCAAGACAACGCATGGCAGCACCAAGATAGTTCTTTGGTCCCCAGCGTGTCCATCCCCAAGGGCTGCCACATTCATCCTCTGCCCTCAGACCCCATAACTCAGGTGGGGACTGGCCCCAGGCTGTCAGAACAGGGTAGACTAGCAGAGACGAGCCCTGGGCATCAGGCACAGCCCCAGAGCCAGATGCCTGGATGAAGCCAGCACATCCCGCCCAGTTTGGGTCCATGCTACAAAAGGGAAAATTTTTAACTTCCAGCACCTCATCTACAACAATTACCTGCTGTCAACAGGGTCTGTCAGCAGCTCTACAGCTGAGACAGCACTGGGTCATCCTCCACGGGCAGGGCAGGATGAGCTGTTTGGCACTGACTGGGCACGGGAGGTCCACACGTGCTGGGGAGCGGGCACTGTCTGCTCCACCGGATCCTGAGCAGCCACACTGGTGTGACCACGGGGTGCTCCAGATCTGACTGCAACAAGCACTGAGTGCTCGGGCAGAGGTCAGGAGAGGACCCCGTGATCTGTCCCTGGCATGGCCACCCAGCTTCCCCTGGACAGCTGTTATGGATTCACTGGGTCAAAGAGTGTCCCCGAGTTGTGGTCCCTGACAGGCTGGACACCCATCATCAGCACTGAAAATGTAACAGCTCAGAGCTGCTGCTGCACACACACACACCACCCTCCTCCACAGCAAGTCCATGAGCCACCAGCGAACTGCACAGGGGAAGTGCAAGTAGACATTGCCCTGAAAACAGGCAGCAAAGACCCACAGGGCCTGGAAACAGCACCAGTGCTGTGTGTGTCCTGGGGGGACAGCTCGGCAGGGCAACCCCCCAGCGGAGCTCATCTGCTCACCCAGTCCCATCTGGAGCAGTACGGCCGCAGGGCAGGAATCGGGCGCTGCTCCATTTTGCTTCTGATGGAAAAATAAAGATAGACAAAAACACCCGAGCTGCTCTATAAATACATCTCATTTTAATTACTTCGAATTAGCTCCTTGGCATCCACCCCACCCCGCTGTGCGGCACACACCCCCAGCTCTGCTGTCGAGGTCTTCCACAGCACAGCAGCCACAGCCAGTCCCTCTGCTGCCCTCCACCCTCCTGGCAGCACAGCGGAGACTCGGAGCCCAGGCGCTGGCTTAGGAGGGAAGGATGGGCCCAGCAAGACCAGGCTCAGCCAAACAAAGAGGCTGCCCCGTGGCCTTCATGGGAACGGGGACCAGCAGCAGGAGCAGCCTCGTTCCTTCACTCCTGGGTGGTCCCTCTCAGAGCTGCCTAGAGCAGCTTTAGCCTCTGAAACACAATCAACAGGATCTCCGAATATTCCTAAGTCACGTCTTTGAAGGCTTCACAGATTCTCCTTGCCCCAGGAAGCCCCGAGTGTGCAGCTGCTCGAGCACGGCCTGAGGCCAGGCCAGGAGAGCACAGTGAGAACCGTCCCAGCAGCCGGGGAAGGGCGGAGGGGAGGGGGCTCCTATCAGAAGAACTTGACGCCTCGGCCATCGTCCAGCGTGATGATTTCAGCCTTGTGCTCTTGCTGCAAGGCTTGCAGGGCACGGAGCAGCATAGTCTCATCCAAGCCGTGGAACTCTAGGGAAGGACAGAGATGAACAGGGAAAGGAAAAATCACCTCAGGAAACAAATAGGCTTCCAGAGTGCAGGGACTGGTGGCAGCAAAGCAGAGGGCTCTGAAGAGACCCTTTCAGACCCCAGCACCACAGCACGATGCAAATCCAGAGTCACGGCTGTGCTGACAGACTCATCACTGATCTGCTGCATCAGGAACAGAGCCTGAAGGTCGCAGACAGAAGGGAATGAGTCACAGTCACAGCAGTCTCAAAGGCAGCACAGAACCTGGGCACAAAAACAAAACACCCCACACCTCACCCCAGACAAAGAGCTGGGCACTGGGAGGTTTAAAACACAAACAGTGACAAGGAGAAATGTTCACACAAAGTAGTAAAAAAACCTTCAGAGCACCAGTGGTGATTGGTGTGAGCTCTGTAAGGAATTTTAAAACCTTTTAAGCTACAAAACTATGACAATCAACTGTTTACGTGCTCAAATTAAGTGTGCTCTGAAAACCTGCTCTGGAGCACAACACCCCACGTTACCTTCGTTCTCGGTATCATCTCCACTGGCCAGTTCATACAGTGTGAACACGGAGTTGGTCAAACCATTCCTCAACACCTGGAACAGAAAAGCAAACAGCAAATCTCACCCGTGTGATTTAACACCCTCAGCACGACCTCTTGTGCATCTCAGTGAAGAGAAATGGAACATGGACAGCACTCGGTGAGCAGCACCCTGGAAACCCCCCCACTAGAGAGTCAAGAAATGATGCCAAAGGAAACTAAAATGGTTCCTTTCCCAGCCCCTCTGCTCCTTCTGCCCACGTGTTTCACCACAAGGACTCACGCCACATGAAGGCCACGCAGCAAAAGAAAAGTATTACAGCGGGTTTTTTTTTTTTCCACAAATGGCAGCCGATACCCCCCAGCCTGGGCTGCGGGGTCAGAGAGCTCCTGCCTTCTCACCCACTGGTAGATGAGCTTCCCCCACTCCTCTGGTCTCCTCCACATGATCAGAAAACTGGTTTTGTTCTTATCTAACCATTCCAGGTTCCCTAAAATCAACAGAAAAAGGTATTTAATCAGAGCACCAGTCTACAGTAATGATCAAATCTCACGGCACAAGACAGACATTATGTCCACAGGCAGCTTCAGGCACCTGCCTCTCCCCACCCCGTGCCTGCTCACGCCTACTCCCTAAATATGTTTCCATGTACAGAAATTAACCTCCCTTTTGAGCCTCCTCTTCCTCCCACTGCTCAATGTGTCCTGGAAGGGCAGGGCCCTGCCCGGGCAGAGGCACAGCCCACACCGGGGCTGGCTCCTGGCACAGAACCAGCCCAGGGGCTCCCACCCGCTCTGCCCCGCGAGACACAGGTCAGGCACCGTCCATGGCGGGACAGACAGACAGACAGACAGACAGACGGGACCCACCGTTCTTGCGGAGCTCCTCCAGCACCACCTGGATGGACTCCAGCGGGAGCTTCCCTGGGCAGGGGTTAAGGACGAGGTTCACCGACCAAGAGAGGGAGGGAGGGAGGGAAGGGGTCGGGGCGGCAGGGGGCACATGGGGCACCGGGGCCAGGCCCCAAAGGATACTCTGCAGGCGGTGGTTGGCGAAGAGCGGGCTGTCCTGGGCCTCCCGCACCGTCATGGCGGGCAGCCGGTGCTGCTGGCTGTAGGCGAGCGCCAGCGCGCACCAGGCCGAGAGCTGCTTCTGCCGCGTCTCGCCGTTCGGCTGCAGCCTGCGGGGCTCCGCTCAGCGCCGGGACCGGGACCGGGCAGCTCCGCGGGGGACCCGGCACCCCCGGCTCGGCCCGAGCGCGGCCCCGCTCCCCACGGCCCCGCTCCCNGGGCGCATGTCCCTGTCCCTGCCCGGTGTCCGGTACCCGGTGCCCGGCGGGGCGCGTTCCCCGCGGAGGGTGCGGGGCGAGGCCTCGCCGGGGCCGCGCTGGCGGCGGAAGCGGGCCCGGGGGCGGCGGCGGCAATGAGCAGCGAAAGAACCAGCGGCAGGCGGGGGGGAAGAAGCGTTTAATCCCCAGCCCAAGGGGGAACACGAGCTGGCGGCGGCACGGCGGGAACCGGCCACCACGGCAGCGTGTGCCGGCACCCACGGGAACCCCCCCGGTGCCCCCGCAGCCCGGGGGGCAGGGAGCGCGGGGCAGTGCCTGGGCACAGGACCTGCAGGGCCAGCAGGCACCTGGGCAGCGGCATTAGGGCTGGGCCTTGCCATCCTTGCTGCGCCAGATGACGAGGGTGACAAGGAAGGGGATGAGGCAGATGGGGGCGATGATCAGGGCCAGCAGCACATCCTCGGGCGGGTCAAAGAGGACACGGTGCTCCACGGTGCAGTTGTGGAAGTAGCGGTGGTGGCTCTGGAAGATGTACTGCTCCGCCAGCGCGTTGGGGTACCCATACTGCAGGTACTCGGCCCAGGCCTCCAGGCACTCCTGCAGCATGCTGTAGGGCCTGGGGAGAGCAGGGCACTGTGAGGGGCACAGACCCCCCAAGCCCCCCCCAGCCCAGCAGCACCCCTCAGATTGCCCAGAGCTTGCCTAGCACCTGCTGCCTGCACCAACCAGCCCCACGCAGGCAGGAGCTGTTGGAGGGGAAGGTGGCCCAGGGGCTCTGCCTCCATTAAATGCTTTCTGCTGTCTCAGGAGCTGCTCCACTCATGTGTCCCCATGGACAGGACCCCCTGCCCCCCACCCCGGGAGGGCTCCAACCACCCTGCTGCTCCATACCTGCTGATGACTTTCCACTCGCACAGCTCTGACGTCGTCACGTTGCTCATCAGGTTGACAAAGTGCTCCCAGCACTTCTGTGTGTTGTTGGTGTACATCTCCTCTGCAGGGGATGGTGTGAGCGTGGGCAGTGTCCCCCTGCCACAGCCCACCCTGCCCGTGACTGCAGATCGGTGACACCTGGCACCTGCACCCGTGCTCAGGCCGGTGGGGAGGATGTGGACACAGTGGGGAGCCAGACCCCACAGCAGCCCCAGGGCAGTGCCCAGGAGCATGGTGGGAGGACAGGCTGACACCAGCTGCCCCTCCTGTGGCCAGCACTGGGGAGGGCTCTGCGGCACAGCTTGGCAATTTTGGGGGTGGGCAGAGAGCACGCAGCCAGGGGAAATGGGGGGTCACCCTATGGGGCAGATGTGGCCCTGGCCATGGAACCATCGGCCCCACAGCACAGCCCAGCCCTCGCCAAGATGTGACACTCACCCACCAATTGGGCTGTCCAGTTGAGTGCACGTACAGGTGAGCTTGTCCTGGCATCCTGGCTGAAGGGCTCTGCCTCGGCGCCCATGTGGCACTGCCCGGTCCCCAGGAGCGCTGCGGAGGGGAGGGGACAGGGTCAGCAGGGTCAGGCACTGGCAGGGCTTGGGCACCCGGTCCCCCATGTGGGCAGAGGCCGTGGAGCAGGGGCCAGCCAGGCTGCGGGCAGCTGTCCAAGGGCTTGGAGGGGCTGTCCAGGGCCTGTGGGCTCTGAGCTGTGCCCCCCACCCGTGGTGAGTCAGCGCAGGGGCTGCCCATGGCCCTGGGTGGCTCCGGTGCTGCCAGACAGGGCTAGGGCAGGAAGAGGAAGCACCGGCCACAGCACGGTACTGCCAGAGAGCCCCTCCACTCGCTGCCTGCCCTGCACCCAGCACCGCCCGCCACGGGCATGGGGCATGTGCCTCCTCCACCACAGCCCTCCATGAGCATGGGGCATGTGCCTCCTGTGCCCCACCAGCCGCTTGCCCGCTGCCCAGCTCACCACAGCCCCACGGGCCAAGGAAGCTGCCCTGTCCATGTTCCGCCCTTGGACAAGGGCCTGTGTGTGGGGCAGCGATGCCGGGTGTGTGGTGAACAGCCCCGGTGGGCCCTGCCTGGGGTGGCAAATGCGGAGCTGGGCGCTGCCAGGCTGGTGCTGTGCCGGGGTGGGCGATGGGCTGAGCTGAGACCCCAGTGCCGGGCCCCACAGGCAGGCGGGCAGGCGGCCCTGTGCAGGGTGGTGCGAGGCACGGAGCCTCCGGCAGCCCCGGGGCCACCCCCCATGCACTTACCCCAGAGCAGCAGGAGCCCTCGGGAGAGGCAGCCAGAGCCCGTCCGTGTGCGCGGTGCCATCCTGCGGAATCCTGCCGGCTAACGACCGGACAAGTATTTCAATGGGAATAACAGGAAGCAACTCCTTTCCTCTGACAGGGGCAGTTTGACTACAGGAGACGTGTGAAAAATGAGATTGCTCAGCACTGCTTTAAAGCGGCTCTCCTAGCGGGACCCTGGCCCCCGTGGGCATCACTCCCGTGCCCCGGTGCCCGGGCAGCCTGCGCTCACCCGGCAGCCCGGAGGCTCCACTCCCCGCACAGCACGTCCAGTTTTACGAGGCCGCTATTTGTTTACTTGTGTATTTCTCTTTAATCCTGTCTGGGCTGGGTTGTGAAATCCCTCGTCTCCTGCGTGGAGGGCAGGCAGCCCGGAGCCGGGGGGAGTGGACGGGGAACCGTAATGTCCCCGAACAGGCGCTGCTGCCTGGGCGTGGGGGTGGCAGGGGGACCCATGACCCTGACACGCAGCTCCTGGCTCACCCGGGCACCTGCCCCGTGTCCGACATCACTGAGGCAGCTGCGGCCCCTGCCCACGGCCGATGGCAGGACCTGCCTGTGGGTGCAAGGCCGACACAAGCAGGGAAGTGGGGAGAGGGCAGAGACTTGGCCGACGTTGCCAGTCCTTGGTCCCGACACCTTCCTCCTGCACTGCCCAGCCGGCACCTGCCTGGCTCTGCCAGAGCCCCTCGCCCCTGGCACAGCTCCCACATCCCCCTGCTGAGAACAACCCCAGCCCCTGGGTCTGCGGCATTCCCGCCTAAGGAGTGGGCTGAGGCCAGGGGAGCTCATTTCACCCCTGGCCTGGGGCAGAGTGTGAGCCCAAAGCTCCCCCTTTAACAGCCTTCCCACAGACTGGGAATCCCAGCTCCATGAAGCACAGCTCAGAGGGACCCTCCCTGCTGCAGAAAGATGATCTCGCCGGGCTCCGTGCTCCTGGCAAACGCCCCACAAGAGCCTCGACTCTTCCCAGGCTGAGGCAGCTGCCGCTCCAGGGCACCACAGGACCTCCTGTGGGCGACCGGCCACATCTGGAAACCATCAGGCCCCGGTGCTCTGGGGGCCACAGAGCTCGAGCCCCCCAGTCCTGTTCTTTGGTGGAGCCTCCGGCCAACAGCGGGAGCCTCTGCCAGGGAGACACCCAATGATCTCAGCATGGCTCCGGGACCGGAACGGCCGCCCTCTTCCTGGGGCATCCGGAGGGGACAATCAGGGACGGGATGGAGGATGCCAGCCAAGGCCCAGGGCTTCCCCACCCCAGCCTGGCATCCCTGGTCCTCCCTGCCAGCCCCCACCCCAGGGTGCCAAGGAAGGAGCTCAGCCCATGCAGAGTCAGGACCCCAGCACCCAAGATCCTTCTCCCAACACCTCTGCCCTGAGGGAGATGCAGGCATCCAGAGCCCTGGGCCCAGCCTCCCCCAGTGCCATGGGACCGACTCCATCTCCAGGGTTGCCCAGACTCCCGTCCCTGCTCTGCCCTCTGTCCCTCCCACCCTTGGCCCACTCATCCCACTCATGGCTCCCAAGGCTGATAGGGAAGGAGGCTGCTGCCGGCCCCTCACAAGGGTTTGGGCAGACAGGGGCTGGGCAGCTGCCACCTGGGCTTTGAGCCCCTTTCCAGGCTCTGCTGAGCGTGAGGGCGGCTGCGAGAGGCACGAGGCAGCTGAGTCCCACGGCTGCAGCCACGGCCAGCCCGGGGGGCAGCATGGGCTGCCTGGCCAGCTTGGGGGGCCTGGTCCCCGTGCAGTTGATGAAGTATTCAGCGTGGACCTGCAGGAAGAAGGTGTCAAGGATGGCGCTGGGCCAGGGACAGGAGAGCAGCTGGGCCAGACGCTGGGTACAGCTGGAGAGCTCGCTGTAAGTGCTGTGGAAAGGACAGCGTGAGGCTGGTCTGCTGGGACAGGGACACGTTCACCACGGTGGCCCCACTCCAAGTGGGCATTCAGCAACATCGGGGATGACACCAACCTACCTGCTGATCTGGTCCCAGTGGCAGCGCAGCCCCTCAGGGGTTGCCATGAGGGCAGCGTGGAATGGGACCCAGCAGTAGAGGGAGATCCAGTCCTGGTAGGTGTCCTGGCAGCGGGCTGGTCCCCCCAGCACCTCCAGCGGACCTGCAGAGCACCAGCCAGACCTGGCATGCCACCTGTCCCCAGCTCTCCCCCCAAGCCTTGTTCGGTGTCACCACTGGGGAACTCTCCCAACTCTGTCCAGTGTGGGCCAGGTGCCCCATTTGCCATGTGGGAGTTCAACATGAGGCCCTGGGGATCCCATGCTGGGGCTGCCTGTGCTGGGGGGCGCCTTGGACTCAGCCAAGCCAGTACCTGGGCTCTTGTGAGCCCCAGCACAGATTGCAGGGGGCTGCTGAGGCCTCTGGGTGGATGGGGAGGACAGCTGGGATCAATGCTCTACTCACCCTCCTCATCCAGGTACAGGTACTGATCTGGAAGGACAGATGGTGCCATTGGTACTGGTAGGACCCATGCGACCATGCGAGGGCAGGGCCCTGTCCCCTGGACACTGTCCCCGCCAGCAGCTGAGGCCACGTCGATGCCGCAGCAGCTGGGGCCAGAGCTGCACTGGGACAATGGCACCATGGTCTTACCTTTGTTCTCGAGGTCCCCGTACTCAGCATCCCCATGCCCTGTGGCAAGGAGACACAGGGTGCCAGGGCTGCACAGCCAGGGACAGCCTGTGTCCAGCCCACGCCAGGGCATGAGCTGGGCTGGTTCCAGCACACCGGAGACCCGTCCTCTCCATAGACCAAGCTGTGCACAGCAGAGGTGACTGGGCCAAGGGGATGGAAGTGAAGCAGAAGGCTCCTGGCTCTGCTTCAGTCTTTGCAACTGGGGCAGAGCAGCTTCTGAGCAAATGCCAACCCCGTGGACAGGGAAACGCCTGGCAAATCCTGCCCAGAGCATCCTCCGAAGGGAGGCCAGGAGGGGCCGGGGAGCTGCCAGCCAGCCTGGCTGCACTGGGATGGACAGAGAAATGGACCCAGGACCTTGTGGAGAATCGCAGCCCAGACAAGCTCCTTGCCCGACCCCCGTGCAACCCTCCCGGAGCGGGTCCGGGCTGCCCTTACCCCGCGGGAGCAGAGGGAGGAGCAGGCAGCAGAGGAGCCGCACCCCAGGGAGCATCTTCCCAGCGCCGGGACCGCCGCGGCCGGGCTGGGGCCGCGCCCGGGGATTTATCCCGGCCCCCGGCCCGGCCCAGGGCTGCCCTTCTGCTCCCGAGCCAATGCCCGGGAAGGTCGGGGGGACGCCGGGCTCCCTCCCCGCCTGACTCAGCGAAGCTCCAAAGGCGTCAGATGCGGGCCCGGGCAGGATGCGGGGCTGCGGGCACGGGCCGGCCCCGTTCGTAGCCCACGGTCACCCCGGCGAGGCCCCCGCTCCCTCCTGCCAGGAAGGGACCGCCTCACCCCTCCCCGGCAGCCCTCAGCCCCCGTCCGGTGGGGCCGGGGGGGAAGGACGGGGCCCCGCCGGGGCAGGACCCAGCACCGCCCGCTCCCCGCCGCCGGGGCCCCCGGAGCAGGAAGGTCGCCGCCAACGGCCGCTTCCTGCCCGGCGCCGCTGCGGGGAGCCCGGGGCCCGCCCGGTCGCAGAGACTGGCCCCGCCATCGTCCCGCAGCGATGGGGCACTCGCGTCCCTCGGGGCGCTGCGCCCGTCCCTGCCAGCTCCGCGGCACCGGAGAGCGGCAGCGCCGGGGCGGGAACGGGGGCTGTCCCGCCAAGCGCTTCCCGAGGAACCGGGCCGGGCTCGGAGCGGGGTCGGCTCGGGTAGATCCCGCGGGGAGACGGGACTCGGCGCACCCGAGAATAGGCGGGCACCGGAGAGGGCCAGGCAGCCGGTGCGGGGGTTCTCTGGGCTGAAACGGGCCCGCCCCGCAGGGCTCTGGGGAGCCCTGTGCCCCCTGGCCCCTCCGGTACCGCGGCGGCAGCGCGGGGCGGGGCCACAGGGCGGGGCATGAGGGGGTGTGGCCATGGGCGGGGCTCTACCGGGGCGTGGTCACGAGGCGGGGCGGGGCCAGGCGCGCGCAGGCGCGGCTCCGCTGGGGCGCGCGGCCTCCCTCCGGAGCTATGGCCGAGGAGTGAGTGCGGGGCGGGGTCGGTGACACGGGGGGGTCTCGGCGGGTACTGCGGTTGGGGGGGGTCCTCCGGGGGCAGCGGAGTTCCCACGGTACCGGTCGGGGCCCGGAGGCGTGCGGTGGCGGGGCCGAGACCCGTTCTTCCCCAGCTTGCTCTGGTGCGCGTCCCCGGCGCTGTCGCCACGGCCCGGAGCGGCGGTTCGGGCCCGGCTGGAGGGGCGAGGCTGCGGCTGGGAGTCCCTGGTGCTGTCGTGGTGCGGGGCCGGGCCGGGGTGCATCGCGCCCCGCTCCCTTCCCGGACGGGCCCGGAGCCAGCGCTGTCCCCGCCGGGCACGGGGAGGCCGAGGAGCCCGGCGGCCCCCGGGGCCTCTCGGTGTGCACCGGCTCGTTCGTGTGCTCGGGGGGACGGGCGCGGCGGGTCTGGGGTGTTCCCGCAGGGGCCGGTGCTCCCCGTGCCGACGCTGTTCCGTTAATAGGACCGGGGTGAGTTTGCGCAGCTCGTTTTCCTGGTTAAGGTCCCCGGTACATTTAAAGCCCACAGGGATGTTTTCTCTCATAGCACTTGTTCGTGGGATTAAGCTCCCCGTTATTTGTTATTTATTCTTTATGTATTTTTATAGAAAAATGGAAATCGCCACTCCTGCGACATCAAAATGTATCATATACTGGAAGAGAAAAGTCAAGTCTGAATACATGCGCCTTCGGCAGCTCAAGAGGTTTCAGGCGAACATGGGAGCCAAGGTAGGGAGGGAAGAGCTGGAGGGTGTTTCCTGGTGCTTCGCTTCACCCGCTGGCGTTGGAACAGCTCTTGAGTGGCTGCTTCAGCCTGGGAATTGATAAACTGCATTTTGTGAATTGATAAGCTGTATTTTATTTGTGAGGTGGGTAAGTTGGAGGAGAAACTGCTGCTCCCAATGCTCCGTTATCAGCCTGTCATGCTGTTGGCTCAGTCCTTGCAGAGCTGCAGCAAGAGGACTCGTGGCTCTTGCTCTTTCAGATCTCTCCCTGCCTGGCCCCTCTCGGTGCTGGAGGGTTCAGGTCACTTCCCCTGATGTTCCTCTCCTTGGCGGGCAGGGTTTTGGGAGGGGGCCGGGATCAGGAGCTGTCAGAAGCCTCTGTCTGTTGGGGAGATTTTCAGCACAGTTCTGTAGAAATACTGAGCTTGATTAGAATTCCTTCTAATGAGTATCGTCAGTTTGAAGTGCTCTGCCTTGTGTACATTGTGATACTTGAAGCAAAATCTCGGGAGGGGTTTTAGTGTTCTCGACATGATTTCTTAAATTTTGAGTGCTGATTTCTCTCATTTCAGGCTCTGTTTGTGGCCAACTTTGCAAAGGTTCATGAAAAGACTCAGATTCTGAACGAAGACTGGAAGAAGCTTCGTGTCCAGCCGGTGCAGCTGATGAAGCCAGTCAGCGGGCACCCGTTCCTGAAACAGGTCTGTCAGGAAAGGGGCCCAGCAGCAGCAGGAGTGGCCGAGAGCTGGGGCTTTGCAGGGAGCCGTGAGGATGCGGGATCGTTCTTGTGTGTGCTGTCCTCTGTCCGTGTCAGGCCCTGCCTCACGCTGTTCTGGGATGCAGAAATAGGAAAAAAAAAAACCCCAAAGGCTTTTCCTGTGAAAGAGTCCCAAGGAGCGAGTGCAGGACTTGGCTGTGTTTGTCCTGAGCGCGATTCCCTCTGGCTGTGGCTGCCCCCAGGGCAGGTCCCTCACTGCCCTCTCCGTGCTCTATTCCAGTGCACTGTCGAGAGCATTTTCCCGGGGTTCCCAAGCCAGACGCTGTACATGAGGACCCTGAACACGGTGGCACTGGTGCCCATTATGTACTCCTGGTCCCCGCTTCAGCAGAACTTCATGGTATGTAGGAAGGCTCCAAGGTGTGTAACTGTTACGTGGTTGTGGAGTGATTGTGCTTCTTTAACCCACTCCTTTCAAGCAGCGTCTGCTTGAGAGATGACAGAAAGTACTGGTTTAGTTCCTTATTTTGGTGAAGAGCTTTATTCTGAGGCAGGTCTTTCCTTTGTGACTGGATTACCCTGCAGGTCTTGTTGTAGGAATGCTGCTGAGGATTAGTTCCCAGTCATAGCAGTGAGGGGGGACAATTTAAATGCAGATTTTGGTGTGACTAGTTCAGATTATTGTTAAACAAGAAGGTGGTCTGTGGCTGGCCTGGCTCTGGGGTGGGGACATGTCCTGGACACCACGGGGCTCTCAACACCGTGCTGCTGCGGGTCTGGATGGGCAGGGGCAGCCGTGGGCACGGCCAGGAGGGATCAGCACGTTTGGGGGTTCTGAATCTCCCTGGATCTCTTTTAGGTGGAGGATGAAACTGTTCTGTGCAATATCCCTTATATGGGAGACGAGGTGAAGGAAGAAGATGAAACTTTCATTGAAGAACTTATTAATAACTATGACGGGAAGGTTCATGGAGAGGAAGGTAACCTGGGCACTGCCCATTCAGGCTCTTGCAAATAGCATATCAAAGTAGTTAAGAAGTCAAGAGGTGGCAGCAGTAACCAGCTTTTCTGTGGGAGCTCTTATAGCAGAAAACCAGGAGCCTTTGGGCTGTCCGTGGGCAAGGACATAGTCCTGCCTTTTGATATCCTGCTCCCTTCTAGGCCGGGGGCTCTGGAGCTGGTTCTCGTGTTCTTGGGAGTTCACAGGTGTCCTCTGGGATCCGAAAAATGTGCTAGAGCTTAGGAGGAGCTGAGCAACCTCATTTCACTTGTGACCTTAGTCAAGGCTTTAATCAATCTCTCCAGAAATTAAAAGCCCGTGTGTTGCCCTGTGGTGCTGCCTTCCCCATCCCAAAACTCAGCCTGGAGGGAGGAAGGTGGCAGAAAACCCTCAGTCCCCAGGTTACTGAAGATGAAGCACCACTCTTTTGACTCTTAGCATTAAAATCCCATCTGTCCCTACAAAACTGAGAGAAAGGTTCTGGTTGTTCACTATGTTGTGTGGCATCTTGTGTTTTACCACCTAAAGGTGATGACACTGCCACAGACTGACATCTCTGTGTTTCAGAAATGATTTCAGGGTCAGTCCTCATCAGTGATGCTGTGTTCCTGGAGCTGGTGAACGCCCTGAACCAGTACTCAGACGAGGAAGAGGAAGGACACAATGATTCTGAGGTTAAACAGGAGGATGGGAAGGAGGAGCTGCCAGTCACAAGGAAAAGAAAGCGAATTGCAGTGGAAGGTGGGTTTGGCCACAGAAACTGGGGTTGTGTTGGTGGTGTTTCCACCCTGCCCTGTCTGAGTAGCTGGTCACTGACTTGTCACGAAGGGCAGTGACCAGCGTGGTGAGGTCTGGTGCAGTGCTCGAAAGCAGGAGGGACATGGGGTGTTCTCATTGTCCCCTGTGGGCAGAGTAAGAAGTCGCCAGCTTAGTGTGGTGAGGAGGAATTGAGATGCGTCATCTGGAAAAGTACTTGATGGTAAGATTAGCAAAGCAGTGGGGCATTATCTGAGGAGGCTGTGGGATCTCTGCTTGTGGAAGTTCTAAAGTGCTGATCTGGCAAGCACCTGCCAGTAGGTTGTAGGTAGAGCTGATTCTGCTGTAGGCCGGGGAGATGGACCTTCCAAATCCCTTCCAGACCCGCTCTCCATGTATTAGTGTTCATCTTCCCTCTCCTGTGCCACCTGGAGTCCTTATTGCACAGGGGCCGGTCTGGTTTGTGGGATTTTCATGTGTCCTGCTTGACTTTAGGAATGCTGACTGGTAGTTTCCTTTGGCTTGTAGTGATACGGGTAACACAAACACCAGGACCTTTCACAGATGTAGAAAAGCATCGTCTGCAAATCCTGTCTTGGTAAAAATAAACAGTAATCGTCCTTAAGAAGTCATTAGTACTCTGAAGAGGGCCATGTGTTTGGAAATGTGCAGGAAAACAGGTTTATCCATTGTGCATAGGATTGTTTCTGTCTCTTAAAATGCAATCCTGAGCACCTGCTGGAGTTGCTCTCTGTGTGAGGAGGAAAGACATGTTCACATCCAGCCCATCAGGGATTGTCTCCCTTCTCTTTCTCAGGAAACAAGAAGTGTTCCAAGAAGCGGTTTCCAAACGACATGATATTCACAGCCATTTCTTCCATGTTTCCTGAGTACGGCTTCCCCGATGACATGAAAGAGAGGTACAGGATCCCTGCTTTCCTTGTCTGTTACCTTTCCTAGCAGCAGTGGCAATCTGTGTCTCAGCACTGGGAGCAGGGCAGGTTCTGAGCATCAGACACTTGAGTTCAGCCTCAGGGTGCCCAGGGCAGGGTCCTCCTGGCCCGGGTGGAGCAGTCACCTGAGGTGCTGTGGAAGGAGATCCTGCACATCACGGTGTTTGTGTCACAGGTACCGGGAGCTCACGGAGGTGTCGGACCCCAACGTGCTGCCCCCTCAATGTACCCCCAACATCGATGGGCCCTGTGCAAAGTCGGTGCAGCGGGAGCAGTCCCTGCACTCCTTCCACACCCTCTTCTGCCGCCGCTGCTTCAAATACGACTGCTTTCTGCATCGTAAGTGCAGGCTGGGCCGGGGGCTCCCTAGAGCCCTTTTCTCCTCATTTCTCCTCAGTGCTTCCCCCTCTGTCTAGTGCCTGAGGGTGGCTCCTCCCCAGAGCTTGCCCTGGGGCCTTAGGAGCTGGCAGGGGCCTGGCAGCCTGTTCTAAAGGCTCCTCTAGTTCCTCACACGGATGGTAAATGGACCCGCGTGGCCGTCCCCTTCCTCACCACAGTCCAGGCACCACATTCGAGCCTCCTGGGAGCGTGTGCTGGGAACTCTGCCATGATCAGACTTTTCCTCTGCTCGTCAGGGAAAGGCGTGAATGTTTCACTCCAAAGTCTGGACGTGTCCCCATGTTTTGTTGCCTCACTGGAACTTACAGCTTCATCTTAGTCATGTTCCTGTGGTTTGTGCTGCCAAAGCCCATTGGGTGCTGATTAGCTGCTGGACCTGCTGTTTCCCAGGTCTAAGAGTTTCTTTGGAAAGTCACAGGACTCTTCCCAGTGAATTATTTATTAAAAGATAAAATATTAAGATCATGTGGTCATTTTGTTTCAAGTCTGGAGGCAGATCTTTTTCCTACGGCCTCTCCTTCCCAGTGTTCCCCCACTGCTGCTGGGTCCCATCGGGTTGGAGCAGGACTGGCTGGGGGGTCCTGTGCCCCAGACCCCACTGCTGGGAGAGCTGCTTGGGCACCTCCTGACTGTGCCAGGCTCCCACTGACCTTTGCCAGGCTTGTGCTGCTCCTGCCCTTGCAGTGTCGGGGGAGGCCCTTGGAGGATGCTAATAGTAAAGATAACTGTTATTTTTTCAGCTTTTCACGCCACTCCCAATGTGTACAAACGAAAGAATAGAGAGACCAAGATTGAGCCAGACCCTTGCGGAGCAGACTGTTTCCTCTGGCTGGTACGTTCCTGCCTTGCTGCTTTGGAAACCCTGACAGAAGTGCCTGGGGAGCCCTGCTCTGCAGAACTGTGGGTCCTTCTCACACCTTTGATGGTTTTTCAGAATTTCTTCTAATCCTCATTGGATTCAGGGGAGCATGAATCCAAATACAGACCTTACCAGATGCATATTTTAGTGAATCCCCAACAAAGACTGATTTCATAGTGAGCAGATGGGAAATTATGGTGACAAATTATTTCTCTGGACTCAGTGCAGTGTTTGAAAAATGAAGCCCAGATTAAAGTGCTGGGGAAGGAATCCAGTATGTGGGGAAGGCTGGAACTGTGCTGAAGATGATCTTTCAGGCTGGCTGCAGGGCGGTGGGTGTGCTTGGTAGTGTCAGAGCTGGTCAGCTGAGACACAGGGGGTCGGAGGCTGTAGGCCTGGAGCAGAGGGAGCAGCCAGGAGAGCTTCATGGCCAGGGCAGGAGGTGGAGAGCAGACTGGGGGGCCAGGACTGAGCAGTGATGGTTCTTCTGACAGGGCAGCAATGCTGGAGGAGTGAAGCGGGATGTGCCTGTGGCAGCGCCTACATGGCAGGTCCACTGCCTTCTGGTGGTGGCAGAGCTTGTTCTGGGGCCTGTGGAAAAGCCTTTCTGTGTTCCCTGGTTTGCCACCCGCTGTCTCCGCTCTGGTTGCAGGAAGGAGCCAAGGAGTTTGCTGCGCTGCACAACCCCCGGTCCAAGTGCTCGGGCCGGCGCCGCCGGCGGCACCACGTGGTGGGGGCTTCGTGCTCCAACGCGCCGGCTTCTGCCATCGCCGAGACCAGGGAGGGTGACAGCGACCGCGACACGGGCAACGAGTGGGCCTCCAGCTCCTCGGGTACGGTGACAGCCCAGAGCCCCCCCATCCCCTCTGGACAGTGGCCCCTGGTAGCAGGGCCTTCCCTGGCTCCCACATGAGGTTCGGGGTTCAGGATTCAGAGCCAGTGCCGGCCAGGGGGCTGCTGGGGTGGGAGCTGTGTCGGCCAGGGCGGTTCTCCCGCGTTGTGATCAGCCTGACTCTACCTTTGCCCTGCCAGAGGCAAACTCCCGCTGCCAGACCCCCACCAAGCAGAAGCTGAGCCCAGCCTCCTCCCAGCTCTTTGCGGTGGAGACTCCACAGGAGCCCGTGGAGTGGACAGGAGCTGAGGAGTCTCTTTTCCGTGTCTTCCACGGGACCTACTTCAACAACTTCTGCTCCATTGCCAGGCTGCTGGGCACAAAGACCTGCAAGCAGGTGGGTGCCTGGGGAGGCAGGACAGTGGCCTCAGTGGCTGCTTGCCTGTTGTTTTTTCTTCTCTGCCACAAATCACCTCTAGGAATGTGTTGCATCAACACTTTGTGGGGTTGGTGTTGGTTTTTGCAGCAGTGCTGCCATTTGCAGAACGAGCCCCACGCCTGCCCAGTGCTGCCGCTGCCCCCGATGCCTCGCCAGGGCAAGAGAAGCAATGGCAACCGTGGGCAGTGAAACTGGGGGCACAACTACCCGCTCACTGGTCCCGGGACTGGGAGCCCCCTATGTGTGCCAGCTTGCCTTCCTTCTGTTGATGCTTCAGATAAAACCAACTTGAGTGCACTGAGCTTCATTCTTCTTTTTTCTTTGATAGGTCTTTCAGTTTGCGGTGAAAGAATCGCTTATAACGAAACTGCCAACAAATGAACTAATGAATCCATCCCAGAAGAAGAAAAGGAAGCACAGGCAAGTGTTGGACAAGCTTGTTTTGTTCTTAAAATGCCACCAGACCCACTGTGCTGTGTGCCAGCACATTCCTGGTAATCCCCATCTGGCTCCCGTCTGCAGGCACGTCCCACTGTCGCACTGGGCTGTGGGTGCTGCTGCTGCCCCTGGCCCAGCTCCCCGGGGCTGTGGCCATGGCTGGGGGGCTCTGTGGCAGGGCTCAGCACCGAATAGAGGGCAGGATGGGACCACACGCTGCAGGAGGGCCAGTGCCACCGTCCTCGCAGCAGCCTCGGCTCCCAGGCTTCTAACCCACTTCTGCTGTGCTGATCCCAGCGCATCCAGTATTAGTCTGACTCTAGCATCTACCCTAAATAACCTCTGCTGTAGCTGCATCGCTCTTGTCTTTCTCCGTGTTATGGCCGACTGGTGGTTATTAATGCATGAGGCTGCCAGACAGCCCCGTGGAACCACCGGAATCGCCCGTCTCCTGCCGCCGCTCTGGCCGGCGGTGCTGAGCTGTCGTGACTGGTGGTGCTGAACTGTTGTGGCTGGTGGTGCTGAACCGTCGTGACCAGCTCTCCTGACAGAGCCTCGCGTGTCCCCTCAGCCCCTCTCTTCTCTTCCAGGCTGTGGGCTGCGCACTGCAGGAAGATTCAGCTGAAGAAAGGTACCGTTTGCTGTGGCTGCTCATGCGAGGTCCCTATGGCCACTCCCCCACGGGACCAGGCTCTCCACAGCTGGGTGGCCACATCCTGCTCCCCAGCCCTGCAGCAGCACAGGGGGAGAGCAGCTCCCCTCAGCCGGGCTCCCTGGGGTGCCATGAGCCTGCCCCGCTGTGGCCGTGCCACAGGAACAGCCACTGTGCCAGGGCTCTCTCCGCGACTGCCGGTGCCGCGTGGCTCAGCCAGAGGGGGGGGCTGAGGTTTGGGGTCAGCCCCACCATCAGATGGGCTGTTTGGGGACAGAGCAGACGTGTGCCATGTCCTGGTGGTCACAGCCATGTGTCCGCAGAGCTGGGTGCTGGGAGCTGGGCACTGGGTGCTGCCAGGTTCCCTGGCATCTGCAGGCAAATGGGGAGTTGGCACCTTCCCTGCTCCAGAGCCCTGGGCCTGCTGCTTTTAAAAGTCTCTGCAACATGCAGCCTCTAACCTGAGCACTTCTCCTCTTGTTCTAGATAACTCACCTACCCAGGTGTACAACTACCAGCCCTGCGACCACCCCGAGCATCCCTGCGACAGCTCCTGCCCTTGCATCATGACTCAGAATTTCTGTGAGAAGTTCTGCCAGTGCAACCCTGACTGTAAGGAGGAACCTTGGGCTCTTGGGCAGGGGAGCAGCCAGGGGGGTGCAGGGCTGGGACTTGTTGCTTTATTCCTGCACTCACCACTCTGTCCTTCTGAGGCAGTTTGCAGTCTGCTAAAGCCCAAAGGGAAACTGTTCAGTGCTGCCCTGTGACCCTTGGCAGCTGAGATATGTCCTGTTGTTAGTGAATTCTCACCCGTGTATCTGTGTCCAGCATCAGGAGCCCACAGGTGCTGCTGGTTCCAGAGAGCAGGATGCGTGGCCAGCAGTTGGGGCAGACATTGTCTCTCTGCTCTGCCATGGTTGGTTTTCCTCTCTGGGCTTCCATTCCCACCTCTGCACTGGAGATAAGCACTCTTGCCTGTGTTGGTAGGGCTTCTAAGGGTGGATTCGTTATGGGTTATGACACAGCTTGGGGCTGGAAGGACCATGGGGTGACCGGAGCCAACCCGGGCTCCAAGATTCTCTGTACTGGACTGTTTATATTATCCGAGTAGTTTATTTTCAAACTGCACGTAATTAGTCCCAAGAGGCAGATCAGTGTCTCCAGCCGCGTGGGAAGGACCCTCTGTGTGGTGTGCTCTTAGTTGTGCTCAAAGCACCTTCCCTAGGCTAGCAGGGTGGTGGGCGGGCAGCGTGGCCCTTGGGCACAGCCTGGCTTAGTTCTGTGCCTGCTCGTGGCCTGGCAGGGTGGGACCTGGCGCAGGAGGAGCTTCGGTGGGGCAGGGACACTGCTCTGGAGAACCTCACGGCGCAGAACCAGGGGCTGTGTTGCTGCAGGTCAGAACCGCTTCCCCGGCTGCCGCTGCAAGACCCAGTGCAACACGAAGCAGTGCCCCTGCTACCTGGCCGTGCGGGAGTGCGACCCCGACCTCTGCCTCACCTGCGGTGCCTCTGAGCACTGGGACTGCAAGGTGGTCTCCTGCAAGAACTGCAGCATCCAGCGTGGCCTCAAAAAGGTACTGAGGGCAGCACAGCCCTGTGCCACTGGCAGGGGGAGAGCTGGTGAACAGAGCTCCTGCTGCCAGAGAGGCTGTGCCAGCCACCGTGGCTGCCCGGGCGAGGGGGTCTGGGAGAGGAGCTGCTCTGCCCCAGGCTTCTATAGCACTTAGTCTGGGTCATGGATGTGAAAATCGGGAGACGGGAGTTACAGGAGGAAGAGTGAGAGCAAGGGAATGTAAAAAGTGACTTCAGGGAAAGGTTTAAGTCCTGAATTCTGCTGATTCTGCAAGGGATTGCGCATAAGAAAGGCAAAAATTAAGAGAAAAATGCAAATTAGTCGGTGTCAGGTAATGTGCATCTCCAGCCTCAGGGTGCTGTGACAAGTCCCAGGAGCCATGTGTCACCTTAAACTGGGGGATGTGGGGTGGACGCTGCTCCCCTTTGCTCCGTGCCCTCATGGTGCCAGGACTTGGAGTGGCTGTTCCCGGTGGGTGTGGCTGTGCCAGGAGCTGGGGAGCCCTTCACTGCGCACGGTGCGATGGGTGTGCCGGGAGGTGGGGCCCCGCAGACCCTGACTGCTGCTTCTCACCTTGGCTCCAGCATTTGTTGCTGGCACCGTCGGATGTCGCGGGCTGGGGGACTTTCATCAAGGAGTCCGTGCAGAAGAACGAGTTCATCTCCGAGTACTGCGGCGAGGTCGGTGCCACACGCTCGGGATGCTGCGTCCGTGGAGGTGCTTCCTTGGGCTGCTTGTGCTTGGGGACAACCTGCCTTCCCCAGCCCAGCCGTGGCCACGGGCTCCAATTAGGTGCAGAGACTGAGTCGGTTTCGGGACCCATCTCAGTACCTCCAGGCCCTCTACTGTGTTGTGCATGTGCCCAGCTCCTGTCCCTGCTCCCTCCCTGGAGCCCTGGCGAGCTCCTGACTGTGTGGTGGGAGGGCAGGAGGGCGTTTCTGTAGGTGGGGAGCTGCTCCTCATGGTGATCCTTTCTGTGCCTCAGGCACCAAGTCTCTCAAGGCATTTTCCTTCTGCAGCTCATCTCACAGGATGAGGCTGACCGGCGAGGGAAGGTCTATGACAAGTACATGTCCAGCTTCCTCTTCAACCTCAACAATGGTAACTCGCTGGGACTTCCAGGGCTGGAGGAGACTTGGGCTTCCTGGCAGAGGGGGCTGGTGGCTGACCAGGCAGTCTCAGCCCATCTGAGCACCAGGCCTGTCTTTACACTATGGTTTTCTTCTATTTTTTTTCTTTTTTTTTTTTTTAATAGACTTTGTTGTTGACGCCACCCGCAAAGGAAATAAAATCCGCTTTGCCAACCACTCGGTGAACCCCAATTGCTACGCCAAAGGTGAGATATCCCCACCCAGTCAGACGTCAGGGGAACATTCTCTGGGGACCTGCTCAGCTCCGGTCCCAGGTCACCCTGAGCCTGTGGGAGCAGCAGAACCAGAGACCTGGACAAAGTCTCCTCCTCCCTGCAGCAAATCCCGTCCCTGCTGGCGAGGGCCCTGCTCAGCTCTGCAGTGGTCCTGGCCTCGCAAGGAGAGGTGGCTGCTGGAGAGGCTGGGCAGGACCTCGGGTACTGGGGCCTCAGGAGTGGCCGGTCTGACCTCCCAGCCTGAGCTGGAGCTACACATCTCTGACCTGCTCTCTCTGGTTGCAGTTGTGATGGTGAACGGAGACCACCGGATAGGGATCTTTGCCAAGAGGGCCATCCAGGCAGGAGAGGAGCTCTTCTTTGATTACAGGTACCCGGGAAGCAGCTGCTGGGGACAGGGGCACGAGCCTGACCCCACTTCCAGTGCACACATTTGTGGGGAGCATGGGAGGCTGTTCCAGCATCCATGATGTCCCTGTCTCATAGGTACAGCCAGGCAGACGCCCTGAAGTACGTTGGCATAGAGAGGGAGACAGATATCATCTAGGCTGTGTGTGGGGCAGCCCCAGCACGCCTCGCTGCTGCACCTCGTGAGCGATGCCCTGCTCGCTTCCCGCTGGCACGACTGCTGCTCTGCCCCTTGCTGTGTCTGTCACAAGTGCTGCTTCCATCCAGATGCCTGGAGAAAGGCCCAGGGGCAGGAGCATGGGCGGCTCTGCCAGCCCGGGGCTGGGCAGGCTCTGGAGCCTTGTGCTGTGGCTGGAGGGAGCCCCTGGACCAGAGGAGCCGGGGCTCGGAGCAAAGCTGTGGCACAGGAGGAGGGATGGCCACGAGTTCTCAGTCCCTTTCCATTTTCTGCCGACTGCTGGAAGAACAAAAGCAGGTGAGGTCCCACCTGCACTGAGAGCCAGGGCATGGCTTGGGCAGAGGGGCTGGTGCTCCTCCCAGCCCTGTCCCCTGGGACAGGCTCTGGTCTCGGGTGTTGCCTCCAGCTGCCCGTTCCGTCCTGCTGACAGGACATTGACAGGTTTGGAAGCCATAGAGACACGGCTGCGGCTGTCCCTGCACCCCGGGCTGGTCACCGAGGCTGTTTCTCCCCTGCCCCAGCTGGCTGGGGTCAGAGGTGGCCTGGCCGGGGCTGGGGTGGCACGATGCAGCAGCACTATGCAAAAAGTCACTTTGGGTGGGGACACCACTGAGCTGGTTAGAGACGGTGTTACGGGGATGACGCTGCAAGCACAAGAGTCCAGAGGCAGCAGGAACCCAAGAGCCTGAGGAAGGTCTTCCAGCCTGCAGCATTTTCTCATGGGCGGTTGATTAGTGGTTGTTCTGCTGTGGCTGGCACCTGGATCCTTCCACTGAGCAGCTCTGGGACCACAGGGTGGAACTCCTGCTGA
Organism: Brachypteracias leptosomus; assembly: GCA_013401335.1. Taxonomy (NCBI): domain Eukaryota; kingdom Metazoa; phylum Chordata; class Aves; order Coraciiformes; family Brachypteraciidae; genus Brachypteracias; species Brachypteracias leptosomus. The sequence goes on from VYZX01021685.1 coordinate 35,352, forward strand.
CCCAGAGCAGGAGATGGGTCTTGGCCACCCCCAGCTCCTGGCCAGGTGATACTGGAGCTGGTTCCTCCAACCTCCTCTGTCAGGACAGTCCCTTGTGGGAGGTGTTGGGGGCTTCAGGAGCCAGCAGAGTGGGAGCCCTTCATTGCACAGGACTGGTTGAAAGTTGCTGTGCTGAGGTTGGAGCAGGGCACAGCAGAGCTGCTGCTGCCTGTGGTGACCTAGAGAAGGCTCCTCAAACACCTGCGGTGGGGGTTCTGACCCTCTGACCGTGGCCCTGGCCCTGGGGATAAAGGGTAGATGTTCTCTGGCAGGGTGAGGTTTGGCCTTAGCACTCCATGCAAAGAGAAAAAGATAAAAGCACTTTAATCCTTCCCAGCTGGCACCTGGGCCCTGTGTACTGCTCTGGGGGTGTGGGGGCCACGGATGTCCCAGATGATTCTTCAGCAGCACCTCTGCAATGATGTTGCTTTGAGCCTGGAAGGGGCAGGGTGGGTGAGGGACCCTTCCCCGAGCAGGGCTGATCTGAAGAACAGGGCTGTGCCTGGGGCACCGTGTACGGTGCCAGCCTCTGCTCTGGCTGGTGCTGGAGGGTGCTGTGCCAGGCGTCTGGCGCTGATGTGGCACCGAGGGGGCCGGAGCCCCTCACCCTATTTAGGGGGGCAGAGGGTGGGCAGTGTTTGGGGGCACAGCACAGACATGAGCAGCACTGAGGCCCTTGTCCTGCTCCCTGCTTCCCAGCCTCCCACTGTGGCAGGTGAGGCTGCCCGTCCGTCCTTCCTTCTGTCTGTGATGCCCTCCTGGGGCTTGGAGGGGTTTGGGTCTGTTTGGAGCAGCGCTTGTCCCCTGGCACCTACCTGAGCCCCGCTCCCCCTCGCCCTCTCCCCTTGGCTCCCCCCAACCCTGCTCTCAGCTCAGCATCCTCTGCCACTTTGGCCATATCTGCACTACGCCAGGCTTCTGTCTGTGGTTCGTTGACCGTGAATAATAATGCACTTTAAAAATAACATGGCTTGTAGCCTTTGTCATAATAAAGTGGTAGCGAACATCCTCCTGCAGCTCGATACCCTCTGTGCCCGCAGGGAGCAGCTGGCGGCAGCCCGGCCCCTGCCCATTCCCTGCCTGCTCTGGGCTCAGCCTGGCTGCCCCCCTCTGGGGCTCCCAAGTCACCCGGTGCCACCAGCTGCTGGAACTGGCACCGGCTCAGGGCTGGGAGCGGCAGAGGCACGTGATGGAGACAGTGGGACGTGCTTTATGTGTAGGGTGTGGGTGTAGCAAAGGGCTGAGCTGCATCCAGCCCCAGCTCTCTCCATCCCACATCCCGCTCCGGGTGGGAATTGCCCTGGTCTGCACCAGTCCCTGCCCCAGGCACCGACTGAGCCATGGCAGGGGGAGAGGAGCTGCCAGAGCAAAGGCTGGGGAGCGCAACACCGTCGTTCTGCCTTTATTTGAGTATCTTCACATCTTGTTCAACAAAACAGGTTTTTTAAAAATAAGGTGCCCAGTGGAGCCAGGCCTTTGGGTAGATAAATGCATTTCTGTAACGTCGTCTTACCACAACACAGCGAGTGGAAGGAGCTTTCCCTGGGCTGGAGGTGATCGGCAGGACCGGCCCTTCGTACAGAGAGGAGCAAACTACAGACCACGACCCGCAGCGCGCGGAACCGGGCACCCGACAGCAGATCCCGGAGGGGTTTTTATACAAACCGACAGAATAAAAAAATCAGAGTGTAGTAGAGTATCCAGCAACAAAAATGGTAGAAAGGATCTGTACCTGATTGTGTGAAAGCAGCATCTCAGCAAAGTGCGGAGGCATCATGCGCGGCAGTGCCCGCGGGCGGGTATTGCTGGGCAGGCCCTGGCTGGGCCCAGCACCGGGCATCGTGTGGCTCTGTCGTGGCTCTGGCGAAGCGAGCGAAGCAGCGGGTCATCTACGCACGGGCATCGCTAACGGGGCGGCGGCAGCGGGCGCGCCCCTGCCAGGGGCAGGGTGGGCTGCAGGCAGGGGGCTCCGCACCAGAGGCAGGGCAGGATTTGGCAGCGGTGGGAGGAGACAGCCTGGCCCTGGCACGGGGGCTGCTGCTGTGCCCGGGGCGAGCGGGGCTGGGGCTTGGCAGGTCACAGCCGCACCCTGGGGCCAGGTTGGTGGCGGCCATGGGCAGAACCGTGCGGTCCGGTCCGGAGGCAGGTGTTGGCAGTTGAGGTGTGCTCGGCCCTTTGGTCCCGCGACGCTCGCTTGGCCTTGGGCGGCTCCCAGGGCGGCAGGGGCTGCGAGCCCATCCCACCCTCTGGCCCCGCTAGTCCCCTTTGGCCTCCTCCAGGATCTGGGGCAGGTTCTGGTCCTTGCGCACCGACAGTGGCTTGGCAGCGCTGCTGTAGTCCTGGACGGCCTTGGGCTCGTTGGTGTGGTAGGAGCCCTTGTAGCGGTGGTGGTAGAAGTAGAGCAGCACCAGCAGGGCCCCGAGCAGCAGGAGCAGAAAGGTCACAACTGTGGGGGAGAGGTGGCCATGAGGGGCTGGCAGGTGCAGGGCCAGGGCAGAGTTGGGGGGACACCAGGCGGGCACTTCACTTACACCCGATGATGATCGCAATCCAGCCATCGTCGTGCACGTGGGGGAACTCTGTGGAGACAGAGCAGGTGGCTGAGACCAGGCTGCAGTGGGGTCCTGTGCTGGAGCATCCCCTCCACACCTGACGCTGGCAGGAGGCTCCCTCCCTGCTGGGGTCCCACCTGGCACCCACCTGTGCCCATGTACCAGGGGTCCATCTCAGGAGGGATGAGGATGGTGGTGAGGGGGAGCATGGAGGCACAGCTCGACTCCACCAGCTCCCCGCGGATGCTGTAGGGCCTCACGACGCTGGTGGGACGGAAGATGGCCTTGAGGGGGACGAGGGTGTTGAACTTCACCCCCGAGAGGCAACCTGAGAAGCCGGGTGTGTTGTAGCGCTGGATCTCGGGGTCGATCACGCCGGTCTCTGTGGGGGCATAGAAGGAGAAGGCTCATCCCCTGTGGAGGACAAGGACTGTGCTGGGCAGAGGAGACCCCAGAGATCCCAGCATGGGTGGGGGCTAAGGGCAGGACCCAGCTCACCCATCACACGCCCTAGGTACAGGTTTTTGGGTGAGTCCAGCTTGCTGTCCACAAACAGGGAGAACTGCTGCTCCATGACGGGGAGATAGTCCACCTGCAAGGCAGGCGTTGGCATCAGCACCTACTGAGCCTCCTCCACCTCTTGCTACCATGCCCATTCCCAGCCCCCCCAGCCCCGTACCTGGGTGTACAGGGTGCGGTGCAGGCGGGTGATGTTGACACGATGGGGCCTCCCATCCGTCACTGGCTTGGTGGTGAGGGCGAAGACGTAGGGGCTGGTGCCCAGCTGGTATCGCAGCTGCAGGCTCCCTGCAGGCAGAGTGGGGTCGTCAGTGGTGCCAGGGCTCTTGGCAGGTGAATCCAGCCCCTCCGTAGGGTTGGTGACTGGCATCAGGGGGGGAGGAGGATCCCATGTGGCCCCAGTGCCTGGGAAGGTCTCCAGAGGCTCTGGGTAAGCCCCTCACCATCATCCTTGATGAGCACGGCCATGTAATCCTTGACGAAGGAGCTGACGTAGAGCAGCACGGCGGGTGCTGAGGTGGTGCTGAAGCTGAAGCTGACCTCCTCGCTGGTGAGGTTGTAGCCGGGCAGGGGCTGCCAGGGGCTGCTGATGATGCTGGCGAACTCACGGGCGGCGTACAGCGACATGGGCAGGATGTTGTACCGCACCCACGTGCCCTCCTCGAAGTACCCGCCAATGTCTGCGCAGGAACCATGGGGTGAGCCCTGGCTCCCCTCCCCCATTGCGGCTTTGGGGAGTGTCCCACCCATCCCGGTGCGGGCAGGAGCAGCTGCTCACCGTGGTTGCAGAAGGGCCCGTCGAAGGCAGAGATGCTGCAGTTGCAGCTGTAGTGGCTGTAGCGCTCGACGCAGAGCCCGCTGTTCTGGCAGGGCACTGGCGGGTCCTGGCAGTGCCCGGTGCAGTTCACCCGCACACCCTCGGTCTCGTTGGCCTTGCCCTCCAGGTTGAGCGTGACCCCGTTCATCCGCAGCGCCCGCAGGCACCCCAGGAACGGGCGCATCTTGTGCTCCGCCGCACCTGCAGTGGGGCCGAGATCAGCGACCTGGGGACCTGGGGACATGGGAACGTGGGGACACGGCCAGGGGGTCTCACCGACGTAGAGGGGCCGGTCGAACTCCAGGCGGACGAAGCTCTGTGGTGGGGCTGGACGCACCACCCAGGGCAGCTTGTCCACCCGCAGCCGTGCCAGCTTGACGTTGAGCTCAGCCTTCACCTGGTGCCACTCGTCGTCGTTCCAGGGCACCACCGACCGCACGGTCAGGTTCTCGTCCCCGTTCCCAATGTCGTAGGCAAACACCACGTCCCTGGTGGCTGCAGATTTGTGGTGTTGGGAGTGGGACCTGGTCCCGGGACCCCCCACACTCCTGCACCCCTGGTCTGCCCATACTGTTGAGTTCAACACGGATGTAATTTCGGGAGCCAGGGTTCTCCAGGAAGACGCCAGACTGGGCAGTGGTCTTGAAGTAGAAGGAGATGTCAAGGCTGTGGTTGGCCTGGAAGGTGGGGAAGAGCAGGGCTGCGCCCCTGTTGAAGGAGACCGTGTTCCAGGTGTTGCCTGCAGGGAGCAGGAGGGATGGTGAGGGACAGGCACAGACCCTCCACAGGTACAGGACCCCACAAGCATGGGGACCCTCCATGTGTCTGGTCACTCACGGTCTCCATAGCACCTCAGGGGCCCCAGCAGGAACTGGGCTTCAGAGCCAGAGCGGTTGGTGTCTCCAACCACAACCTGGGTGACGGGCAGGTGGTCCACGAAAGTCAGCAGACCCTTGTCTGTCCTCCTGCAAATGGAACATTGTTCAGAGGGACCATGAGGAGTTTCTGCCCCTTCACCAGCCTGCACCTCCACCCAAACCCCTGCCTGAACCCCCCCCAGAGTCTTTGACCCCTTGTGCCCGCAGCCCCATCCCGCAGCCCCCAGACTCACCACAGCGCGTGGTCAGCGTCGCAGTTGCAGAAGTACCTGGGGTCGGCACAGTTCTTGTCCAGCCCGCAGCCGCAGCGCTGGATGCCCGGCCGAGAACCCCCCCAGTAGTAGTGCCGCTCGTCATGTCGGCCCATCCAGAAGCTGAAGGGCAGCCCAGCTGTGGGCACAGGGGAGGGTGAGGACATGGCCCCACGGCACAGCCCCCAGCACAGCCCCATGGCACAGCCCTGCTCCCCCAGCACTCACAGGGAGTGTTGAGCAGGCGGGAGCTGTAGCAGTGGAACTCGATGCGCTGCTCGCAGTACTCGGAGGCATTTGCCAGCGCCGAGACCTCAGCCCAGGAGGCGTTCCAGTACTCCACGGCCCCCAGGTAGGGCTGGTCCACACTGGAGCCCATCACCCGCGTGGCGTAGTGGCGGTTGTGCCGGATGATGGTCCACGCTCGGTCCTCTGTGGGGATGGAAGAGCTGTTAGGACCAGTCCCCTGTGATGCCCCCCACTCCCTCCATTCTGCTCCAGCCCCAGTGCATGAGCAGGGGATGGTCCCCAGAGCACTGGACAGGGGAACCCCCACCCCATCCCGCTGCCCCCACCTCGGATATCGCAGTACACCGTGAAGGGCTTCAGTGGCCCGCTGCCATCCGGGTCAATGGTGTAGTTCCCACTGGTTTTCCCACTGACCCGGTAGGCATCACACGACTCCTTGTAAAGGGCTGTAAGAAGGAAACAGGGCTGGGGTCAGCAGGAGGAGGGCACCAGGCAGCGAGAGGAGCTGTGGATGCCCATCCTGTCCCACCACCCACGGGGCCCTGGGCTCACATTTGTGGCAGGTCTCCCCCTTGTACCCGGTCAGGTCGCAGATGCACATGAAGTCGTCCCAGGACTGGATGCAGCGGCTGTCATGCTCACACAGGTTGGGGGTGCACCTGAGGGCACAGAGGGCTCCTGTCCTGGCACCAGCGGAGCCCCCAGCCCCACTGCCACAGCCAGTGCCCCTGTCCTGACCCATACCTGTCTGTGATGCCGCAGACGTTGAAGTACACGTTGAAGTACTGCCCGAGCCGGTGGTGCACCAGCAGCTCCACATCCACGGGCTGCATGTCCACGTTCAGCATCTGCAGGCAGCCGTGGAAGGCCGTCTGGTTCGACCGGCAGCCAGTGACCGAGGCCGGCTTGGGGCAGCCTGCAAGACACAGCAAGGTGAGTGGCCCCTGGGCACGCCCTGTCCCCAGCCCCCATCCCGCCACCCACCTCCAAAGAAGTACTGGCTGCCGGTGCGGAGCTGGAAGGGGTGAGCCACCCGAAACTCGGCCCCATCATCATCGTCGATGGTCACCACGGCCGAGCCATCCCGCGCCACTAGCTGCACCGAGTGCCAGAAGCCGTCATTCAGGCGATGCCCTGTGCAGCGAGAGGATGGTGTGAGGGGAGGCACCACTGCCAGATCAGCCCCAGCCCCCATGCCAGCTCCCCAGCCCACCTCACCTGCAGCAAACTCCAGCTTCTTCTTGCCAGGCTGGGCGATGGAGACATTGATCTGCCCCTCGCTCAGCACCACCTCGAGGGAGCCCAGGCGGTCAGCAAAGCTGGTGTAGAGCAGGAGCCCGGCGGTGTCCCAGGAGCGGAATCGGAAGCTCACAGCCAGACGGTTCCTCCGCGGGATCCCCGGCACCCGCACATAGTTGTTGATGCCGGCAAAGGTGATGGGGTTGTTCAGCTGGTCCTGGCAGTAGTGGCCCACTTTGCCCTGGGGGTGAGCATGGGAGGCCATGAGGATTGGGATGCTGCTGCAGCAGGAGACCCCCCCTATCCCCACATCCCTGGCCTCGATCAGTCCCGCTCGTTCCTGTCTCTTGGCAGCGCTGGGTGGATGCCCCAGGCCAGGGACAACCTTGTGCAGTCGATGTGGCAGCGCTTGGCTGAGCACGGCCACTACCCAGCCTCGTGTCACCCCGCCTGGCCCCAGGGAAAGGGTCACCCCATGGCAGGGACGAGACCCCTGGGAAAGGGCCACCCCCCTGTCTGAACCTCAAAGCGGATGTTGGGTCTCCGGTGTCGGGCCAGGTCAGCGATGTTGACCCCGTTGAAGATGATGTTCTCCACACAGCCACGGAAATTTTGCCGGTAGGTGAGGTGCTGCTTGTCCTGGTCTATCACCCCCCCGAAGAAGATCTGGGGGGCAGAAGGAGGGGGTTAGCCCCTTGCCAATGCACACTATGAGCCAGCACCCCGGCAGCTCCCACCCACCGCACCCACCTCAGTGTCGAGGTCGAGCTGGTCAAAGGTGCCATGGCAGCGGAAGCCCTTGACCTCCCCGTCCAGTGTCAGGTTGATGTGGTGGCCAAGGCGCTCGATGTGCAGCGAGTGCCAGTGCTGGTCATCCA
>VYZX01021686.1:0-19113 GCA_013401335.1 Brachypteracias leptosomus
CCAAACCTTAAACCATAACAGTCCTTAATTTACCTGTTTAAGCTATTGATATTGCTGATTTTGCCTAAACATCTCAAGATTCAGACTTTTGCCATCCAATCTCCAGATGGGGCTACTTTAGTAGAATAATAAAAACTTTCCTTCATCTTCAGTAGGTCCAAACCACATTGAATCTCTTGAATGTCAGGGTTCCCTGTTCAAAATTTTAAATAGAGGTCTTTCTGAACTTCATTAGCTTCTAACCTTTCTTGCTTGGTTTTCCTCTAAGAAGGAGCTTAGTTCAACTGCTGAACAGTGTTGACCCACAGCCCTTGGTTCATTGCTGATACACAGGTGTCCAGAGCTCTTAGATATGTGCTAGGATAAATAAGACATCACCAGAGGGCTGATGGATATTATGCAGGACCTGTGGAATGCCTCTTGGTAACCACCAATCAATCAGGATGATCTTTGTCATCATAAATGCCACTGCATATCTTCCTGTGCTTTCTTAACATTTTATTTTTCTTTCTCCTACTCTGTGATACTTAAGACATGTAAATCCTTTGTTTTTCTCAACTCATGGACAACAGTTTTCAAGAAATCCCTAGCCTTTCACAAACCAGATCTACCTTTTAGGAGAGTGAAATAGCTTCCTTTTTCCAGAATTCTCAATATCACACAATTTTGCCTGAATAGTGTTCTAATCTTCTGCTATATTGCCAATGTTCTTTTGTGTCTTTTGCATCTTTTGCAGTTTGCAAGTACAGGCAGTGTGACTGGTCCTTCTGGTTGGTATAGGTTTCTCTTGATATTTTTCTTTTTTCTACAATATCTTCTGGGCTGGTCCTTACATATATTGTGCATGTTCATGCCTATCCTTGTTTTCTTTACTGAAGCTCATGTACATAGATCATATTTCTAAGTTATTTAACCTTAGGATTTGCTATATATTTCACAGCATAGTTTGATATCTACAATGTTAGCTTTAAATTGACTGCCAAGCAACTAATAATAAATGCGAAGAACAGATGATAAAATGTTATAACTTGTGCAACCAGATATTTTCAGGCACATTTCACATAAAACAGCCCCAGTGGAAGCATTGAAGGCTTTTCCAAAACATTAGGTATAATTATGTTTCTGCCTTCTGGGACAAAGCTCTTTTCTCCCAAGAAGTTCAGTTTTAGCAATGAGTTACAGTATTTACTTTTCACAAATTTGAGACTGCCATTGTCACTTACACTGTAAAAATAAAAACAGGGATCACCAAATGACTGGAGATCCAATGCTTCCAGAGCTTTTGGTTCTGACTAAGAAACCTGAGACGTCCTTCCGATACCTGAAAGGGGCCTATAAAAATACAGGGGAAGATCTGTTCACAAAGGTTTGTAGTAATAGGACGAGGGGTGATGGTTTTAAGCTAGAAAAGGGTAGATTTGGGTTGGATGTTAGGAAAAAGTTCTTTAATATGAGGATGGTTGATCACTGCAATAGGTTGGCCAGAGAGGTGATAGAGGCCCCATCCCTGGATACATTCAAGGTCAGTCTTGATGGAGCTCTGAGCAACCTGACCTAGTTGGAGATGTCCCTGCTTATTGTAGGGGGGTTGGACAAGATGACCTTTGGAGGTCCCTTCCAACCCAATACATTATGTGATTCTGTGATTCTTCTCATTTAGTTTTAAACATCTCCAGCACTGCATCTTCATGAGCCAGTTATATTCGACGCCTCACAATGAGGCACATAGCAAGTATCAGAACTTAGATGGATAATCAGTTGTAAATGTACATTTTATTAAAAGATTAATTATCTCTAGAAGTGCCGTTCGATAAAGTTAATTTGAATAGTTAGGTCAAATATAAACTGAATACTACAGATAGCTGGATAAATAAAGTATGTTTCAAGACCTTTATAAACACCTGAGACTGGACTATACCAGAAATTCTAGGACATATGTTGTCACATTTATGTGCCTGAAATTCTATTTCTTTGACTGTGCTGGAAACAAATAGAAGCTGGGTGGTTGCCCAGCACAGTTGACATTCTGGCTTTTTAGCAGCAGTGAAATTGATAAAAGTATCAACTGTACTGGACATCTCCAGCATTTATGGGACAGATGACATTACAGAAAAAAATTAATCAATATGTATATGTTGAAACTTTTTCCATATTTTAAATTTTCAGATTTTTTGGGCAGATGTGGTATATCAGGCAGGTGTTTGTGTCTAATTTAAACAAGATCACTATTGGAAACATCTGGGGTTTGTTTTTTCTGAAGAAATGTTGGAGGTTTGTTTAATTTTATTTGATTTTTTGGGAAGTTTTTCTTGTGTGTTTTCATGTTAAATCTCTAACAGAAAATAGTTCTGTTGTAGTAAATCTCTTTTTCCTGAATGAATTTTGAAATAGTAGAAAATGATCCTTTTCTGTCTGTGGCTTATTGTTCTCTTAAAATATTTCCTACTGAAATTAACCAGAGAAGACTCCATTTTCTCTGTTCATTTGCTTTTATTAGATTATATCATTTCTGTTCACTCAAATTATTCAACTTTACAGGACCCAGCACACAGCTTAAAAAAACCCAGTCAAAAATATTTCTAGTGTTAGAGTGACATCTTTCATCAGCACTGTTTTGCTTACCTCCATAATTTACTGTGTTGACATATCCTTTTCTCAATATAGCCGTGCTGAAGGCCGCTGGGAAGACTCTGCAGTACCCGCTTTTAACATGTAAGGTTGATGTCAGCAAAACAATTATTTAAGGTCTGTTCCTGAAAACTTACACTGCTGAGGAGCTATGATTTATGCAAAGTCTAATGATAATCACTGACTTATCTCAATTTCTTTGTTATACTTGCCTCCAGAGTTAGCAATTGAGTCTCATAAAATGTGACTGCTTCCTTTAGTTAACTAAAATCTTAGATATTCTTTTAGTTTCATACCATTCTTAGTTTTAATTTGACCTTCCTGTCTAGTTACTTTCAGTCAGACTGGCTTATGTTCAAATGTCTGTCCTTTTTTAATAACCTCTTTTGGAAACACAATAGTTTACCCTATTAAAGATATTTCCACTCTGTCATTTATCTCTACCAAATACAGGCAAGAGCCAGCTTATGAACATGTGCATTATCAATGACAAACAGTACTGTAAATATAGAGGTGATAATGCGGAGATGGGAAAGATAAACATGGGTAGAGATTCCACCCCTCTACTTCCCTCTGGTGAGATGTCACCTGGAGTACTGTGTTCAGCTCTGAAGTCTTCAGCACAGGAAAGACATAGACCTGTTTGAGTGGGTCCAGAGGAGGGCCACAAAAATGATCAGACCTTATTACAGCCTTTCAATACTTAAAAGGGGCCTGTAAGATAGATAGGGACAGACTTTTTAGCAGGGCCTGTTACAATAGAACAAGCGGTAACGGTTTTAAACTAAAAAAGGGTAGATTTAGACTAGATATAAGGAAGAAATCTTTTATTGTGAGGGTGGTGAAACACTGGCACAAGTTGCCCAGAGAGGTGGTAGGTGTTCCACCCCTGGAAATATTCAACATCAGGTTGAGGGTAGCTCTGAGTAATCTGATCTAGTTGAAGATATCCATGCTTATTGCAGGGGTAGGTTAGATGAGATGATCTTTAAAAGTCCCTTCCAACTCAAACTACCCTATGATTGTATGATTCTATGATCATTCTTGGCAACATATCTGTTAAATAAAATAGCTGTTCTATAGACATGTGCTGTGTTTTTAAATGCAAACGTGAACTGGGAAGCCAAAATTTTCCGAGAGTGAAAAGACAATTCATGCCACCTTTTCCATCCCTACCAAGAAGCTTCATTTTAAAACAGACTATAAAAATGAAAGACAGGAGGGAGACCACTCTACAAGTTAGCTCCATCTGCTTCCCAGCCAGTCTCTCAAACTGTAAGCCAAAATTAGCATGTCACCTCCCAGGAAGTCATAGAAGTATTACTAATTAAAATATTATCAACATGTCAGATTTGATTTTAATCAAGTAATTACTACCACTGTGCACTAAAATAGCTCTGACAAATACTGTAAAGTACATTTTAAATACTTTATTTTTTTAATATGCAGTAAAAAATGTTTTATAGTAAATCAACCCCATTAACAAATACAATTCCATTTCCACTGTGTAAAAACCTCACTTAGAACTGTACCTACTAGTTTAAGAAAGGTGATGAAATATATAGAGTGGGCTAGGAAGTGTATGGAACTAAGAGTCAATAACACTTCCACTTAATACTTCTCCTTTAACAGATTCATTAAAAAATTCCTGTTACTTTTAAGCAATTTTCTCTCTGGATGATGTCCACAGACAGTGTAAATATTTCAAAATAAAACCCTAACTTATTAATTAATGAAAATCCTGATTCATTTTAATAAGTGGTTTCTTTTATAATTTAACTGATTCAAAATACAAAGAATAAAAACTTTTCACAAGAAATGTAACAATGCAAACATTATTTAAACTTCATAAAATACATAATCTTTTATCTGGCAGATAGTCTAAATTATTTGGTTCTGGTAGTGAAATTTATCACAGGTAATTTTAATTAAAATTTATGCATCCAATCTAAGTAATCTGGATCATAGAATCATAGAATGGTTCAGGTTGAAAGGTACCATAAAGATCATCTAGTTCCAAAATCCCCCTGCCATTGCCAGGGACACCTCCCACTAGACCAGGTTGCTCACAGCCCCATCCAACCTGTTCTTGAACACATCCAATGATGGAGCATCCACAACTTCCCTGGACAACTTGATCCTGTGTCTCACCATCCTCATAGTGAAGAACTTCTTCCAAGTTTCTAACCTAAATCTACCCTCTTCTGATTTGAACCCATTACCCCTCATCCTATCACTACAAGCCCTTGTAAAAAGTCCTACCTCAGCTTTTTTGTAGGCTTCCTTCGGATACTGGAACGCTGCTCCACAGAGCCTCTCTTCTCCAGGCTGAACAACCCCAACTCTCTCAGCCTGTCCTCATAGCGGAGGTGTTCCACCCCTCCAGGCCCTCCTCTGGACCTGCTCCAACAGGTTCAGATTTGACCACTGAACTGAGGCTTAAGGTGGACTCAACACTGGGTTTTAGGCATAAATTCAGCGTTTAAATGTAATTGTCTAGGTATGAGTCAGGTGATGTGATTCAGTTGCGAGAACACAGGCATATACTATTACATGAGATGCTATTGAGTAGTCAAGACATCTGGAAGATACTGGCAATTCTGATACCAGAAAGTTATGCTTTCCTAGAGCAGTATCTAGAAACTAAATGGGATATTCTAGGACATGTCAAATAAAACTAAATGATCCTTCTTATACAACTGAAAACTGCCTTCTGCTAAAACAATAACTTACACACTTTGAGATGGGCTTCACTGATTAAATTTAGACATTGAGATATTGATACACAGGTGACATTGAGATATTTGAGTCAACAGTACCTCCTGCGTGGTCCTGGCTGATGTGGCCCTGGGGCTGTAAGAGACCTTCATCCTGGTAGAACAGTAATGGTAGACTATTCCAGAGCATATATAATGACAGAAGACACTAAAGATGGGCAGCTGAATCCCTTTCTTAGTTCACATGTACATACTTGCTTTTAAATATCTAGAGCTTGGTATAGTTCTCTGGATTGAGGAGTTTAATAGTTTGTAGAAAGCATCAGGTAGATAGAGATGTCTCCATGAAGGCAGCATATATGACATTACCTACAGAAGAACATCTTTCTGAAATGGCAGCTGAAAACATCTGGGATAGGCTAAATCATCTAAAACAACACCAGATTGCTCTGTTTAGGACACAGAACTGATTTCCAAGTACTGAATACAACTGCTGCATTAGGCATCTAATTTTACACGGAAATTTACCTCTCTGCAATCTGGAGTCCATCTTTGTACATTTTACCAATAAATATCTCCAATTTTGAGTCCATTATTTCTTTAGATTTTCCATATTTTCTCAGTAAGCCAAATGAGGCATTTCTGATTTTTTTTTTTATTATTCCCATACAAGTATTCTATGATTATAAGATCAGTCACACTACTCTTGCTTAGATACCTCTTTGCTTACTCAAATTTTACATTAGTGTAAGCAAATTTGCTTCAGCTTTATCTTAATACCTCTGAAAATAGAACAATATCATTGCTTTTGTATACAAATCTAGTTCTGAGCATCTGTCTCTTGTGGAAATACAGTTTTTGGAAGTCATTATGCTGAAGATCAACTTATATGCATACAAAGTTACTTTTCCCCTCAGGTCTTATGTTTAGCACCAAGAACACAATGTGTTTCTGTATATTGTACTCTGCCCTGAACAGCTAAGACCAGCATGATAGATGGGTGATGAATGCTTTTGTAGAATTCTGGAATTAAACTATAAAGATATAAATACTAGACTTCTGTCTTCGAAGTGACAGGCCATTTAGAGGAATTGATTAAAAGATTAAAGTTATCACTGTTAGACAAGGTGAAAATATAAAAGAAGTACAGTTTTCTGTGGCCATGTTGACATTACATGAAACCTAAATTAGCAAGATACAGAGTAAGTCAAAAGGGAATGAAAATAAACTGAATTTCAAAATAATTACAAAATGTTTTATGAGGATGTCAAATATTTTATTTTAAATAGATCAAACTTCAAAAATTACTAAGCTAAAGAAGCACTACATTCATTAATACATTTTGAAGAATAAAATATGTTTTCTAGTCCCTTCTTGATTTTGAGTGATAGAGATACCCAGGCATGTTCTGGAGGAACTTTCCCAGGACATATTTAAATTCTGTTGGTGAAAAATATTAGTGGGTATATTTTAAATTTGACTGTCTATAAATGGGAACAAAATCACACCCGTATATTTAATTAATTCTTTTAATATGTTCCTGAGATCTTCAAGTTAATGGACATGTAAAGAATTAATGCTCTAAGCCCTGAGACATTGACTGTTCTGTGTTTCACCCAGGTTCAGCCTAGAAATTATTCCAGAGTTTAAAAGATTTTCAAATAAGTCTTTAAAAAGTGTGACATTCCCATGGGGGGAAAAAAAAAAAAAGTCATTGAGAAACCTAAAATAATTACTCTTTCTCTGAGCTAATTCTTAGAAAATACGTAAGTGAAACTGGCCTCACATTGCTATCTTGGAGCATACAGAAAAAAACCACCAAAACCAAACCTCAGTAACAACAGGAGATGATGCATTGGGATTAAGAAGTGGGAACTGTGAGCCAGATGAAGTAACAGCTTGTGTATAAACAAGCCTTTTGAGGTAATCTAACCATTCTTTATTGACTAATGTAGCTAGAGGGAAACATAGAAGAAAGGCAATATTTGTAACACAACAAAGCTGGAGATCATAATATATCTGTGCCTGAATTCAAGGGAAAAGTCAAGAAGTTGAAAAGATTTTCAAATGATGTTTTTGGGAAGTAAAGAAAGCTATGACCTTTTTCCTGTGATGTGAAACTGTTTGCAAGTGTGGCAGCTACAATCCTGCTGTACTTAGCTGTTGTCTTTTAATAGATTTTTTAACACATCAGAGACACATCAGTAAAACAGATTTTAATCCCCTCAGAGAAATAATAGGTAGAAAAGAAGTACTTTGACAAGTTTGTACCACACTTTACACATTAACAAAATAACAAAACAAACCTTAAAATAATATTTGTAGAATCACATTACTAGCAACACTTTTTACTTTTCTTCATCTAATGAAATTATTTTGAAAGAAAAAGCTATTGATATATGGAGTGGAAATTCACTGAAATATGTTCTTCCTTTTGTTTGCAAAGCTTTCATACTTCATTTTTAATATGTTTGCTATCTTTTATTTCCAGTCCCTCTGGAAACAAATCTGTATTGTCTCATAAAAATAGACTCAAATGTGGTCTGCCTATCCAAGCTAGCTCAATATGATCCAGTTTTGATTCGAAACCTCTTTTGTTACCAGCATAATGATATACTTGAAAAACTAGTCTCAAGTCTAGACTGAAGTCCAATGTACTAACAAAGTTTTTGGACTAGATCTGGATTGCACCATGTCACTTGGGAACATTAGTACTGTGTTTTAGAACTGTCTGCAAAAGCCATACAGGCATAATTAAATAAAGTGTACTTTCTTCAGTGTACTTTCATCTTTGAAGGGGGAATGCCAGAATGCCACCTACTGTAAATGAAGATCAGGTTTGAGACCATCTAAAGGACATGAAGGTGTACAAGTCAAAGGGACCCGAAGAGATGCATCCGAGTGTTCTGGGGGAACTGGCAGATGAAGTTGCTAAGCTGCTTTCCATTATATTTGAGAAGTCAGGGCATTTTGGTGAAGTGCCCACTGACTGGAAAAAGGGAAACATCACTCCCATTTTCAAGAAGGGGATAAAGGAAGAAGACTCAGGCAACTACAGGCCAGTCAGTCTCACCTCTGTGTTCAGGGGGATCATGTAGTAGATCCTTCTGAAGGCTCTGCTAAGGCACATGGAAAATGAGGAGGTGATTGGTGGCAACCAACATGGCCTCACCAAGGGCAAATCATGCTGAACAAATTTGGTGGCCTTTTATGACGGAACTAGAGCATCAGTGGATAACAGAAGAGTAACCTAGATATGTGCAAAGCGTTCCACACTGTCCTGAACAACATGATGGTCTCTGTATTGAAGAGAGATGGATTTGATGGAGGGACTGCTCAGTAGATAAGGAATTGGTTGGATGGTCACGCACAAAGGGCTGAAGTCAACAGCTCGATGTTCAAGTGGAGACTAGTGATGCATGGTGTTTCTCAAGGATCAGTATTGGGACCAGTGATATTTAACATCTTTGTCAGTGGCATGAACAGTGGAATTGAGTACACCTTCATCAAGTTTACGATCAACACCAAGCTGTGTAGTGCAGTTGACAGGCAGGAGGGAAAGGATGCCATCCAGAGAGAGGGATCTTGACAGGCTTGAAGAGTGGGCCCATGCCAACCTCATGAAGTTCAAGTGCAAGGCCCTGTGCCTGGATCAAGGCAATCCCAAGCACAAATACAGGCTGGGCAATGAGAGGATGAAGAGCAGCCCTAAGGAGAAAGACTTGGGGGTGCTGGTTGATGAAAAGCTCAACATGAGCCAGCAATGTGCAAGCACAGCCCAGAAAGCCAACTGTAACCTGGGCTGCACCAAAATAAGTGTGGCCAGCAGGCCAAGATAGGTGATTCTGCCCCTATTCTCCACTCTTATGAGACCCCACCTGGAGTACTGTGTCCAGCTCTGGAGCCCGCAACACAAGAAGGACATGGACCTGATGGAGTGGGTTAAGAGGAGGGCCACAAAGATGATCATAGGGCTGGAGCACCTCTCCTACGAGGACAGGCTGAGAGAGTTGGGCTTGTTCAGCCTGAAGAAGAAAGGCTCTGTGGAGAAGTGTTCCAGTATCTGAAGGGGGCCTACATGAAAACTGAGGAGGAACTTTTTACAAGGGCTTGTAGTGATAGGATGAGGGGTAATGGGTTCAAATCAGAAGAGAGTAGATTTAGTCTAGAAACTCAGAAGTTCTTTACTTTGAGGGTGGTGAGACACTGGAACAGGTTACCCAAGGAAGTATTCAAGAAGAGGTTGGATGGTAGGAGGTGTCTCTGGCTGTGGCTGGAGGGGGATGTTGGAACTAAATGATCTTTGAGGTCCCTTCCAAACCAAATCAGTCTATGGTTCTATAATTCTATGAAACAGACCACAGTATTCCAGAAAGGAGACATAACTTCTCCCATTTCTTTCAGTAAATACTTTCATTAATGTTCCCAGAATTTGTTTTGTCTTTATTGCAACAACACAATTTGGGGTTTGCTGAAATGTTTCAGGAGCTTTCAGGTTAGTATCTGAAAGCTTACTCTATAAACATTTTTGTAACTAATGTTGAAGTTAAATTCTTTCACTTTTTCATTGTTTCTTTAACTTTCCCAGAGTTTATTACCTTATGTTTCTCATTTTCCTTCACATAAGTTAATGGTATAATTCATACATCATTCTCTGCAGGCTGGATGTCTCATCTCACAGATGCAATTATTTGTCTTTGTGAAGCAATATCACTTCTCCTAGGCACCTCTTGACATGTATAGGTCTACATGTACACAGCTTGCTCCTTGGGACATTTTATTAATAGAGTGTGGCTTGTAATACAATATTACAAATTACTTTTTCTTTTTCTTTTGTTTGTTTTTTTTTNCTGCCTTATTAGGAAAGGCTGAGAGACCTGGGGCTTTTTAGTCTGGAGAGGAGAAGACTGACGGGGGATCTAATTGATGTGTATAAATATTTGAGGGCTGGGTGACAAGAAGAAAGGGGCAACCTCTTTNTTCTAATGCAGACATTAAAATTATGGAGCAACCTAAAAAATTATTCAGTAAGAAAATTTTGAATTGGGAGGTTTGGCTGATACACCTGAAGGCTGTGCAGCCACTCAGTGACATTTGGACAGACCGGAGAGCTGGNAGAGCACTAGAACGGGCTCCCCAGAGAGGTTGTGGTGTCTCCTTCTCTGGAGACTTTCAAGACCTGTCTGGATGAGTTCCTGTGTGGCCTGCCCTAGATTCTATGGTCCTGTTCTGGAACGGGGTTTGGACTCAGTGATCTTCAGAGGTCCCTTCCAACCCCTAACATTCTGTAAATCTGTGATTCTATGAATTGTAGTCTAGACACTTAAAGTACTTGTAATTTTCCTTTCCATCATTTAAAAAAATATAAATCAGTGAACAGCACTGGAAACTAGACAGATTGCTGTAAGGCGTGACGGTGAATAACCTTCAAGTTTGGGAGCATCATTAGAAGGATGTTTCTTCCAACCAATTTTTCATTTACCCTGCATTCATTTTCTCTTCATCATATATCTTTTAATTTAGATGTCAAACTGAGTGAGAAATTAGTATTACAGTTTGGCAGCTATCATGATCAGCAATTTTGAACAGATCCTTTTGTTACCTGCTCCTCAACAGAGAAACAAGGGTTTAGTTCTTAGTGAAATGACATCGCCCCAGTACTTGGCATTTATTTCGATCCCCTGCAGCTACATCAAATGTGCCTTTTTTGAAATATCAGTTCAGTTCAAGCAGGAAGTATTTTTCCTGTCTCTTCTGAAAGGAATTAAAACATCGGTACTGGAGAGCATCAGAATTGTATTCTTTGCAAAATATTTTAAAATGGCAAAAATATTTTCTAGTCAATGTTAAAAACAAAAAAGGATATGTCAATGATAGTTTAAAAACATAATGTTCTGCATCTGAAATGAAAAATGTCATCGAAAGCTTCATACATTACAATGCCTATGCATTGGGGAGATTAAACTCCATTCTAATTAATTATTTTCAAACAGCATACTCATTATAATTACTATTAACTGAAAAATCCGAATTCTGAAAATGACAATAGGATGAGTGAATGCATCAAGGGGTTTAACAACGTCAAGATAGATAACACTTACTGATTAACAAACAGAGGAGATATTATTGTTTTGATTGAATTTATGAATAACTACCAGCATTTCAGACATAAACACTTCAAAAATTCTTGAAAGCATGTTTTATCAGACCCTGTTTATTTGCATACATGTAGACCAGTCCTTTGACGCTTTCCCTGGTTTAGCTTGTGATTTTGATTCCCAAGTTACTATTAATCTTACTACATTTCTATTAGCATCAGCTACAGTCCTCAGAAAAGCCATAAATTCAGCACTTAAGTGCTTTCAATAATAATGAACCTCTTACATTTCTCTGATTCTTCTGAATTAATCTGCCACTCTCTGCATGTAGATACATTGTGATGTTTCTTACTTACCTAGAAATAACCTTCATTCATGTTTGGCCAACTTTATTTCTTTATTTAGGTTATCAAAGAGAACCTTTAGTCCTTACTATGCTTTATTCTTTTATATACATATCTGCATCATTTTCTATAAATGATTTTCATAATCTTTCTTTTAAAAAGAGACACCTATATGCCCTTAGTTGTTTTACTCTCTAAACATCTTATGTCAGAAGATTTTTCCTTCCAGTTGGTTGAGTTGGATGGAGTCAAAGAGTGAGTATATGTGTGTGTGTATTTTGCTGCTGCAATAACTCCTTTTTCTATAATTACAATTTCTGTTACATATTGAACATTTTCATCAAACCTGTCTCCTGGACAGTAATTTCAAGTGGTTGTAATAATTTTATTTATGACCACATAACAAAGACATCAACACTTTTCAAAAACCTACTATGTGACCCATTTCCTACTATATTTTCTGTCTACATACATTTTTTTTTATATAAAATTACTATATCACTTCTTTCTGAGATAAGAAGAGGGGTAAATCCCTTTGATCATTTCTGTGGCCCTCCTCTGGACCTGCAACAAAAGGTTCATGTTGTTCTTGCACTGGGGGCTCCAGAGTTGGACATAGCTTGACATAGCTTCCAGAAGGATTTGTTCCATGATCTTACTGGGCGCAGAGTTGAGGCTGACTGGTCTTTTCTTAGGCTCTTAGACTACGGACTAGCTTCCAGTGGACTGTTTTAGATATGCCAGGGTGTCTAAGACTTCTTTGCAGAAGCAGCAGAGGTGACACAGAATTTGTGGGAGACCTGCACCATCCTGGAATGGGCAGCTAGAACCTAAGTAGGGTACAAATAGGCTCTTAAAGCTGTGTCTTAAAAAAGGCAACTACCTTCCATGGCTATTTAGAGGTGTATTAAATGCCTAAATCCCACTGTATCCAGTGAAGATTTTGTCAGTACATTCAGTGGAGTCTGGGCAATTTTTCAGTGGACCAAACACAAATGAATGCTTTTAGGGTAAACTGAATAGCTTTTTAGATTTCACTAACTACAGTGGGAACTTTTTACACCCAGCTTGCAGGCAACAGGCAATTCAACTTCAGAAACTGAATTGTACATATGTGTAATCTAACATTGAAGCTCATTTCTGATTCTTAAGTAGTCTTTGTGTGTGAAGTTTGCTTTAATTACAGCACACTTTGTATTAATCTTAATAATATCTTCTCTCCAAAATAATTTCATGCATTAAAAAGTAATGTACATGTAAAACCTGTAAAAAATATTTGAATTGACTATATCAGTTTCCTGAGTCAGCCATTGATAAATGATAAGATTATTTTATTTCAAGCTATCTACTTTTTTAAAAAAAATGTGCTATGTGAATGTCTTTATGGCAGATTTTTAATGAAAACTTTAAAGATTTAAATTTTATCTATCCTTGGTTGCATGGCTTAAG
Organism: Brachypteracias leptosomus; assembly: GCA_013401335.1. NCBI lineage: Eukaryota > Metazoa > Chordata > Aves > Coraciiformes > Brachypteraciidae > Brachypteracias > Brachypteracias leptosomus. The sequence continues at coordinate 13,237 of VYZX01021686.1, forward strand.
ATGTCTTTGAGCCAATTATGATTCTTTGCCTTGAAAGGGGAGCAGATTTTTCCCCCCAAATCAATCATTGTTTCTGAGGTAAGCCATTATATGACTGAAAAATCTGCATGTAAAATTTAACTTTTCCCTCCTTCCTTCTTATGAAAAGACAGATCCTTCTTCCCTCTCTTATTCCCTTCCTCCCATCTCTCTCCATCTCTCAATTTCTCCTTCTCTCTTCTCTTTATCCTTCCCTTTCTCTTATCGAAAAGATAGAAAACTCACTTGCAATGTGAAATTATGTTTTTAAGGAAAGCAATGAAGAGCTGGGAATGAACTACACTTGTCAGTTGCATTTGACAGCTATGATGAGTTAAAATGTGCCAGCTGTACAGCTTGTCCACAGCTGTTGTCTTTCAAATCTTTGTATAATATCCATTTTCTCTCCCACATTTACAGAGTTTATAACTGCAGTGAGAGTTGATCAAAATTACTCTAGTATAGAATACTACTGGTGTAATAGCTCTTAGTTTTAAGCTATGCATAAGGGATTCTACGCCAGAAATAATTCTTCACATAATGCTTAAGACTGCACAGATGTCTGTATTTGATCTAAGAAGGCATAATTAAGGAGAAAATGCTGACAGAAATAAAATATACATACCACTAACTAAAGCAGAAAAAAAGCATGTAGACAAAGCTGAAATGCTAGTGTTTGGGGAGGAGAATATGCAAAGAACAAAATCTATGTTGTCTGACTGCAAACTGAAAGACCAATATAGAGGAGGGAAAACAAACAAACAAACAATACCAAACATCAACCAAAAAATAACCCACCACCACTGTAGAAGAAACCTGAATAGCATCAACTGATCTATACTGAAACTTCTCCAGATCATTTTTTTGATGTGTGAATACTTGTACTATCAGTTCACAACAAACTGGGTGTGGAAAACCTGTTTGAGAGGCAGATTAAATATAAATGGGTGCAAGTGTAAATGTATGCATGTATCTGAGTTTAAACTTCAGTGGTGAAACTTTAACACTAAGAAATTTTGGACAGATGGAGAAAAGCAACATAATCTCTCACCTATATAAGGAACATCTGTTTTGGTTTTGGTTTTTTTTAGATTTTTTTCATATCCCATGAGATATATTGCAGAGTCACAGCTGATTTGGCAGTTGCTGAATAGCTGGCTCCTGCGCCAAAATTGTTTCTAGTCTGACATACTCCTGAAGTTCAGGGGGAACCAGACACTCTGGCTTTGCCTATTATGATAAATAAAAACCAAACAAGGGGCAAGTCTCTGACTCTTAAATCTAAGGTCCCCGTTATTTTGGGTAGTAACCTCAAAGGCACATTTATACTACAGATGTAGTTGGAATGGCTCAAATCTGAGCTGGGAAGTAGAGAGAGAGAACAGTGTTCAAACTTCTCCTTCAGCTATCTTTTCTTCAGAAATATGGATATGTTGTTTAAGACTTCTGTAGTCTTACTGAAAACAAACCAAACCATCAAACAAAACAAACCATCTCTAATAAGATGTTACTATTCACATAAATAATAACATCTGGGATAACTTCATAGGATATTGGAAATGAGAAATTATCTAATGTATGTTTTATATATGTATACATAGCAATATACATTTTTATAAATCTACATAAACACATACATAGATATACATGTGCAGAGAGAGACACATGGAATTATGCAAATATACAGTTGTACCTATATATTTGTGTTTTTCTTAAAAAGCTTTAGCTGGACAAAAGTTAAGTTAGCTCTAGTTTTTGTGCCCTAGTGAAATCTTCTAGCATCTGGGAGGTTTCACTCCTACTTGAAAGAAACTAACCGGGGATGTGTATCTAGAGTAAAGAATGAAATAGGAAAGGGAAATATAGTCTATGATGAAGTAACACACAGGGTCATTGAGGGGAAATTCAGCTCCTGAGGTTTGGACAGCATTCCAATGAATATTCATGGATGTCCAGGCTGTGACAGAAGTCTTTGTTGCAAAGGTGTCTGTGAAGGTGTCTTCAGCTAGATCTGGTGAGACTTCTCAAACTGGTTTTAACAGATCCTTATATCCAACTTGTCCATGGTCCTGTGTGACCAAGCATCTGCATGATTTTATTATCTTAAAACTACCACAAAAACTCTCTGAACGACTATAAAAGTCTATTCTCTGTGACCATTTCTGCATCTTCAGAAACAGTTTGTGCTTGCTACTTACATGTTTTATCAATGCACAGTTTGGACAACTCTGCAACAGAAATTATGTGGAATAGTACTTGAAGTAGTCATATCCATCTTAATCAACACATTTAAGGCCACAAACTTTGCTTATCAGTTGCAAAAGGAACATTAGGAACTGCCAAGAGGAGAACATTAGGATTATGTGAAACTGATACCCACAGAGCATCTGTACTAATGAGTCAAATATTTTGTTGTGAGGACAGTTCATTCAATCACTTTGTCTCAGGTTGGTCCATTTTCTCATCTATGCAGATGTCTAACCAGATTGTTCCTCAAACATCCAAATAATTAATGATGAAGCATGATACCAGGTACACTACAACCGTTAACTATAGGACAATCTCAAACGTCACCTTTACATCACACTAGTTATTTAAATTCCACAGCTCTTGTTGCAGTTTGAAATGTCATAAGTTATTTCTTTTTGCTGTTGTGCTGCTGTTGATAAACATGAGTCACCTTTTGGTACTGTTATAACTTTCAGACTTGTTATTCTGTATATCTGAGGATATTTCAAATGATACTAGACACAAAGGTTAAGACAACTTATATGGGGTTTTATGAACTTCAGTGGGGAATTAGATATGTAGCAAACATTCAGGCTACATGCACATATATATATTTAGGTAATTATGAGCTGAATCTCATTCTAGGACAATCCTTGCAAGAGTAGGGAACAGTTATACAAAGCTCAAGGAAGATTTAGATGAAGAGTGAATGTGTCAACGTAGTGTAAGTTACGTGCTGAAACCTTGAGAGAGTGTAGGCTGTGGAGATAGAATTTCATTTCATGATGCATACTGTTCTTCTTTAATATTCTTTAGCCCATTTGAAAGTTTCTGCTTTCAAAGATGTCTCCATGACCATGAAAAACAGTCAGTGAGCTCATTATCTACAAGATCAGGTTTCTGCCATCCAGTAGGTTTCTTAGGCATGCAAGTTCGTTTCTATGTGAACAGATTTCTGTCCTTTTTCAACATTTCTTTTTCAAGGACAAGTCATATTATTCAGGAGAAGATAAAAGAGTTGATATTATGTGAACCTGATTCTTTGTTATCTACTATAAAACCAAACTACGTGTATCATTAAGCACGTTCAACTGTGATACATATTTATTATGCTCTAGTACCAGACCTCCCTTATATATGTGGTTGTTTTACATATAATTTAATATGTATTTATTTATATATATGTGCTAATACATATATAGTCTCACACATATGTATGTTTATATTATTTTCTATGCTTTATGAATCCCCAGAAAGATTTAAAGCAGAGATTAACATTTTTTGCACTTAATTGGAATAAAATTCAATGTAAGTGAAAAGATTGCTACCTGTTACAGACCTTATTGACATTTATTTCTCACAGATTAAATGTGTTCAGATATATATATTTACTGACGAAAACAAATTTTGGTGATTTTGGACAACTCTGAAAGGACATTGCAATGCTGGACCATGAATAAAGGAAGTGTATTTGAATTCTTACTTGAAGATTAGCAGTTCTAATATTTCAGTACTTGAAAATGTTACTAATTAATCAGCTTTAAAGCAAGTTTTAAATGTATCTGTCTGCCTTGAATTTATTATTTGTCAACTTGCTATTCACATTAAATTTGATTACCATAAGCCATTTTTACTCATCAGTTCTGTTATGAGGCTTATTAAGGCACAGTATGAAATCTTAAATGTGTCATTATAGGCCATTACAATTTGGAAAACTAATTATTAGTCCAAGTTATTAATTATTTTAAATACTTATAACATTAAATTTTTAAATGACACTATTAAGTATTATGTGCTCAGATAATTTTAATATTTTATATGTGGTTTACAATAAAAATTTTAGAAGACAAAACACTGTTCAGGAAAAAAAATAAAAATTAAAGCATATAAGTAACCCTTATAATCTAACTATGTTCATTTAAAAATCAAAGATATGTACCTAACGCCTAGTGATGAGGGGTTTTTTTAATGACCTGAAGGAATAAGTTGAAGAAAAAAATATTTTTTCATGGTGAATGAAGAAGGCTATATGAACGGAAGATCAAAGGTCCACATGTGCCTAAGAAAATCCTCACTAAAAAAATCAAAATCAATCAGATAGTAATAAGATACCACATACATAGAGGTTAGTCTTCTGAGAATTCTTTTCTTGTTGTGTACTGATTTTATCAAACAAGTTGAGCTCGACTTCCCTGTTCCTTATGGCCTTTTGGGACTCCATTGCTAAACAGGTCAGACAGTTTAGATGTTTCATGTGTTTTAGCTAGTGTAAAGGTATACTCAAGTGAAGAATAAAAGATTTAGCTGTGACATGAGATCTGTTTATATAAATTGAGATAACAAGTGACAGGGCAAGTCAGGGCACATATAGAGTCCTGCACCTGGGGAGGAATAACCCAAAACACCAGTGTGGTTAGGGGATGACCTGCTATACAGCAGTTCTGCAGAGAAGGACCTGGGAGCCCTCATGGACAAGTTAACTATAAGTCAGCAATATACTCTGTGACCAAGAAGGCAAATGATATCCTGGGGTGTATTAAGAAGAGTGTGGCCAGCAGGTCAAGGGAGGTGCTCCTCCCCCTCTACTCTACAGAGATGGGGCCACATCTGGAGTACCGTGTCCAGTTCTGGGCTCCCAAGTTCAAGAGAGACAGGACTACTGGAGGGAGTCCAACAGAGGGCTACAAAAATGATTAAGGGACTGGAATATTTCTTTTACAAGAAAAGGCTGAGAGACCTGGGGCTGTTTAACCTGGAGAAGAGAAGACTTAGAGGGGATCTTATCTATGTTCATAAACATCATCACCAAGAACAAGGAAAAGGCTGAGGTACTTAATGACACTTTTGCCTCAGGCTTTAATAGCTAGACCAGTTATCCTCAGGGTATTCAGCCCCCTGAGTTTGAAGACAGTGATGGAGACCAGAATAATCCCCTCATAATCAAGGAAGTGGTAGTTAATGACCTGCTATGTAAATTGGACATGCACAAGTCTATGGGGCTGGATGAGATCCACCTGAGTTCTGAGAGAGTTGGCAGAGGAACTTGCCAAGCTGCTCTCCATCATTTATCAGCGACCCTGGTTAACAGGGAAGGTCCCAGATGACTGAAAACTTGCCAATGTGATGCTAATCTATAAGAAGTGCAGGAAAGAGGATCTGGGGAACTACAGGCCTGTCAGCCTGGCCTCAGTACCAGGGAAGATTATGGAGAGTTTCATCTTGGATGCGCTCACACAGCAAGTGCAGGGCAACTGGGGGATGAGGCCTAGACAACATGGGTTCACGAAGGACAAGTCCTGTTTGACCAGCCTGATCTTCTGCTATAACTAGGTGACCCACCTAGTGGATGAGGGCAAGGCAGTTAATGTTGTCTACCTGGACTTCAGTAAGGCATTTGACATTTTGTGGGAGACCCACAGCATTCTGTTGAACAAGCTGGCAGCACATGGCATAGACAGGTGTACTCTTCACTGGGTTAAAAACTGGCTGAAGAGTTTCGAGGATCAGCTGATCGGAGCCAGCTCGCCCGGAGCCGTTCCAGTTTCGATTACGAGAGGCAAAAGCCCCCAGCAGCCGTTGCGAGAGCGGCTGACGTGNTTGTGGGAGACCCACAGCATTCTGTTGAACAAG
>VYZX01021687.1:0-29236 GCA_013401335.1 Brachypteracias leptosomus
ATCTTTTCCATGTGACTCCTCCTTAAAAGGGAGCCTCCATCTTCTTTGTAGCTGCCTTTTAAATACTGGAAGGCAGTGATAAGGTCTCCTCTAAGCCTTCTTTTCTCACAGCTGAACAAACCCAGTTCTCTCAACCTTTCCTCATGCAGCAGCTTCCCAGTCCTTTGAGCATCTTTGTGGCCCTTCTCTGGACCCTCTNTCTTTGTGGCCCTTCTCTGGACCCTCTTCAGCCTGTCCAAAGCTTTTTTGTACAGTAGAGACCAAAACTGAACACAGTATTCCAGGTGTGGCTTGACAAGCACAGTGGGATAATGACTTTGTCTCTACTGGTGATGCCCTTGTTGATGCAGCCCAGCATCCTGTTGGCTTTCTTTGCTTCTGCAGCACACTGATCTCTCATATTGAGCTTGTTGTCCACCAGGACACTCAGATGCCTTTCCACAGAGATGCTCCCCAGCCAGGTAGATCCCAGCCTGAGATGCACTCCTGGATTGTTTTCCCAAGTTCAAGACCTTACACTTGCCCTTGTTGAACTTCATCAGGTTCTTGTTAACCCACTCCTTCAGGAAAGAAGCACAAAAGAACAATATGCTCTTAGACCCAGCTTCTGATTGGACATGTATCAGCCGTAGATGACAAACCCCACTCCCACTGGAGGACAGAAGACACTCCTGTTCTTACACAACAGCACGTCTCTTTTCCTGCAGAATGCCAGTGTCAATTCACATTGAACCTTGTGAACTATTATATGCTCTGATCTCCTTTTCCCTGAGCAAGACTAAGAAGTTGGGGTTTAGCCTTTTTTAATTTGGTGGACTTCGTTGTTCCTAAACATGTAAAGGTTTTTCATTTATTCTTACTGATTCTATTCCTATTTTTTTCCAGAGTGTTTCTCTCATTTCCCATTTTTCTGAATTCTACAACTACATTTCTGTATCTTGGATACTGTTACCTGCAAATGTAATAACATATTTTATTTCATCATTCTGATAGCAGAACTGGAATAGACTATATGAAACTGGAGCAGGACATATGACAGCTTATGAAATTTTTGTAGATAACTTTCTTCTGTAGTTTGCTAGCTAGTTATATACCAATAGAATAGTAGTTCAGCCTGCTTAGGGCAGTTGTTAGCCTGCTTAGAAAAGGTCACATGGTAGTGCCAAAAGCCTTGATAAAAGCAAGATGTGTGTCTTCCTTTGTTTCTCCTTCAGGTACAAAGTTTGTTCTCCATCAAAAAACCTGATCTGGCTGATTTAGCATAGTTTGCCTTTTATATTTATGAAGAAGACAGCAATGAAAAAAAACCCTAACTTGAAAACAGAGTCAGTTAAGCAGTAAAATTGTGTACTTCAATATCTGTCCAAAATTTTTTAAAAAATCAAAATTACCTTTAGGTAATCTTTTTTTTTTTTATAAGATACTTTAATGCATCTCAAAGCATTAATGTTAATATCACATATGTAGATGTATAGTATATAAAGTACAAACCAAGCTGAACAAAAGAATTGTAGAAGAAGATGTTTAAATGTTTTCAAAATTAAATTAAAGTAACACATTTTTTTCTATCAAGAAGTGTTGAAATGAATAATTTCTCAGGCATTCTTTAATTTTGAGGTAAGTTTGTCTACTGCCAATATAAAAAATGAAAAGTTTTCAAAAACTCTTCTGTGGAATTCGCGTATATGGTGAAACTTGAAGTTAAGAAAAGATCTGGCAGGTTTTTTCCTGCTCTGCAGTGGAATAATGTTAAAATACACTTCTATAGTACAGGATTCAGGGGTTGAATTACAATATAGCTTTCATGATATGTTGATTTTGAGAATTATTTCACTCTAATATTTCTTTGAAAATTTTTTTAAGACATGATGGAGCAAATCTACAACCTGTTTTTAAGGCATCAAACATTTTCTTTTTAAATTTGCATTAAAAAAAAATCTACAGTCATCTTCAGGAATAACGACAGTGATGTCTGAATTAAAATTTTCTACTCGGTCTCTGGGCTGTGTTAAACACTTTTTTCAGCATTTAGAAGTGAAGCCTCTTTCTGTGTTCTCGACATCCCGTGTTCTTGACAGTGTACCTGTTTAATATTTTCACATTGCTCAAAATCTGTGTGACTTTATTAGCACAGTGCTGAGACTGAGCTAATATCCCCGGCTGAGGGACTTAGCTGCAGCACAGAGCTCTGGCAGAATATCTCCTGGTATTGTAAGAACTGCTTGTTAGATTCTATACATGTTGTTGACATAGCAGCAGCGTTTTGAAGCACTAACTAATGTTTCCACAGCTGTAGGTAGTATCAGGCACTGGGTTATTACAAGGAAAGTTGCCAAGGTATTAGCAATGTTTGTACGCACAGTTACTATAACCAAAGGTACTCTTTGTTGTTAGGGACCACTATTAGAAATGTTCTTAAAATGTCTTAAATCTCCTGTTACTGTAGCCCCAGCTGACTGTGGAAGCTAATAGCATTGGCAAAAAGCTCTGTAGAAATTATAAGCAACACCCATATGCCAGCATTTGTTGCTAAGTGAAATAAATTGTTACTAGCACCGCCAAGTTGCTGGAACTGCTTGTAATAGCTGTGAACCCCAAAGTAGGAGATTAATGTCAGATTGAAGCATTGCTGGCTGCCTGATGGAGCTTGTAACACCCAGGAACTCTGAAGTGCAGGGCTCCTGACGGCTGCAAGCGTTGCTGAGTTCCCAGCAGTATATGTAACAGCTGCAAACCCTGAAATGCAGGGTTCACAACATCTTCTCTTTTGTCCATCTTTGCTTGGCTCTGGTGAAATCAAATGACCAAGATAAAACCTGAAGAACTTTAGAATGTCCAGGTGGTTGTTTTTGCTGGTAAATCAGCTGATAAGTGCATTATGTGAAAATATTATATTTGGTATTATTTTTAATTTGTAACTGTTCTTGCATTATCAAGAAAGGAGGAGGCTGGATTTGCAGTGTGGCCATGCTCTCTATTTGTTGCCGGGGGGTGGGGATGGGCTTTTACAGAACTGCTTATAAAATTCTTATCCTGGGAGCAGTTCCATGTTATTTCCTATCTTGGTATAATTGAAAGCAGCCTGAGGATTAGAGATTTAGCTTCCAACTAAGAATTGCCAGAGTTGCAGCACTGTGCCAGCAGCTTCTACCCTCTGCTTGTTGTCTGTGTGGGAGGCTGCAGTGAGTATAGGAAGACAGTAATAAAGCATAAACCTTTAAAGATGGCAATCTGTGTGCATAGTAAAGGTCAGTGCATAGGTCAGTTGTCCTACAATATTTAATATGTCATGTTGCTATATAGGAATTCTAAGGCATGCAAATAATGATACCGTCTCTACCATTACAAATGGCATACACAAAATTACTAATTAATCCATGCTTGTAACAGGTCAAAAAACCCAGTATTTATGCATGAACATCTTTTTTTGTTAGTAGAAGGAGTATTTCCACTTTCTCTGCCAAAACGGTGTTTACTAGTCCTTGCACTGCTAAGCAGCTGTACTCAGATCTTGAAGTCCTGACTTTCTCATTAAATACAAATATTGTTTAGTATGATAATGAGCACATTGTATTGCTCAGGTAATTAAAATGGTGTTGGTCATGAGCTCTTGTGAATGTCTACCAAGTCAGTAGTTTATTCACTCTCTAAGCAACAACTATGCAGTATAAAATAAAACATGAAAGAAACAGGTTCAGAACAAGGTATAAAAGATGGTTTCTCAAGTAAAGTATGATTAAGCTGTAGATCTCTTTGCTGTGGATTATTATGCAGGCCAAAACTTGCAACTTCAAAGAGTAGTTGAACTATAGAAATTCATGTAAGGAAAAAAAAAGCATGGGGAATATTAAATGCTAAGACAAATCTATGAGAAATCCACATATTTCTGGAGGTTTGGAGTTTCCTTTGGGAATGTCTCTGACAGTGGCTGAGAGCAGATGTCTAGGGAAGAACAGGTGCGGAGGTGAAGGAGACAGGGATGTGTGTCTTTGCTTTGACCTGGTGTGGCCGTTGCCCTGATAATGTTCTTAAGTTATTTTGAATCAGAGCATGTAGCTCGGGTGCAGCGGACCCCAGCATAGGTGTTTGCCTTCCTTTGTAAACAACTTGATTGAATAAATTGGAATGTTGTGTGGATTTTTCCTATTCATCTCCTCAGACTCAGCTCTCAAGCTTCCTGAAGAGGAGTGAAGTGATAACAAATTTATGGCTGATTATCTTAGGTGAAATCTAAAGCTACTCTCTTCTCTGCAGCTTCTTATATGGATGCCAGTTTCTGAGTGCAGAATCAATGAGAAAACTGCATTTGTGGGATTTGTAAATTTGTATTTGTGAAATCATGTATTGGAATTATGTGGCTCAAATAACACTGTTTTTTCAATGCCAGCCATCTAAAGTCAGCTGGCTACCTGAGCCTGAAATACTGTACAATAACTGCATATACAGAAACAATACACGGGATTGTGGTTGAACACAGTTAATTCAGATTTACTGAAGGTATTTTTTGTGAAACTGTGTATGAATAATAGGGCTGCAGGGCATCATTCGTACAGAATAATGTGTTTGCTCTACTATTAATTTGCTGGCAAAGAGGAAAATAGACGGATATACCATACATATTATTCTGCTTTAAAGCTTTAACTCAACTGCACCTTAGTGGTTTTTAAAAGTCATCTTTATGACTCTTATTTCATTGATTTTATTTTTCTGTTTTAATCTATTTTTATCAAGATTATTTTGAGAAGATGACAAGCATGGAATTCAAGTACACATTTAGGCATTTAAAATTATATTCTTTTGTATGTAGACTACAGGGGCCAATACTGTGTAACAACTTCAGTAATGACTTGGATGATGGGGCAGCAGCACATTTGCAGGTGTAAGAAAAGTAGGAGGATTGGTTGGTACACCAGGTGGTTTTGCTGCCATTCAGTGGCATCTTGAGAAGCTGGAGATCTTGGCCAGAAAGAATCTCCTGAAGCAGAGCAAAGGGAAATTCCAAGTCCTGCCCTTTGTCTGGGAAGCAGCTTTGCAGTAAAGGCCCTGGGGCTCCTGGTGGACACCAAGTGAAACATACGCCAGCAAAATGCCCTTGCACCATAAGCAGCCAGCATCCCCAGGTTGCACTAGGGAGAGCATTACCACTAGGAAAAGGGAAGTGGGTGAGTCTTCTCCTCTGCTCAGCCCTGACTAGAACACATCTGGAGTGCTGTGTCCAGGTCTGGGCTCCTCAGAACAAGAGAGACATGAAAATACTGGAGCAAGTCTAGTAAAAGGCCACTGCAAGTATGAAGGAATTCAGGCATTTATCATATGAGGAAAGCCTGGGAGAGCTGGGATCATTTAGCCTGGAGAAGAGAAGGCTCACGGGAGATCTTATATGTGTATAAATAAGAGTATGTAACTTATGCTGTAGAGAATCCTTAGGATCTTTTATTTTTTTACTTCAATTTTATAAGACTGAAGACAGTGTTTAGCATTACAAACTACTTTGTTTCCAATGGGCATAGCTCATACACTTGCAAGAGGCTGTGGTCGTGAATCCCAGTCGTGCTTCACAGCAGCAGCTTGTGCATGCCACTAGTGCTAGGTTTGGGTGGAAGCTGTGAGGGACAGAGGTGACGTGGGAGCTGCCTGCCTTGCTTCTGCACCAGGACACAGGGACAGGCTGACCCACAGGTCTTTGGTGACTGTGGGTCAGGGCTAGGGAGAGGGATCACTGCAGAGGGAACTGAGGGGCAGCTCAGCCATGGCAGGCACCACTTTCTCCAGCCCTTTGAGCTGTTGGGCTGCTTGTTCTACCCTCACCTTTCTACCCCACCTTCTCTGGGAACAGCTTCCAATTCTTGCCTTCTCCAAGCAGCTCAGGAAGGGGTAAGTAGAGGTTGCACAAGGGATAGCAGGATGGCTGGTTTGTGCCTTCGTACTGCAGTTTCAAGGAGGAGGCAAATGCCATGTGTTGCAGGAGAAAGGGGAGAGATAGGAAGACATATGGGGTGAAGGGGGGCACGTGTCTGTTCCCAAAGTCACTCCCCTGAAATTGGAGTGGTCTCCCACTCTTTGAAGGCTATTGTGAAACAATGCTGTACCTTGACAAAACAAGCACCCAAAAATACCCCAAAGCTGTAATATTCCTTTTGGAGTTGTTGCCCTGCCCTGCGGCCTCCTGACCCACTCCTGTCTAGCCACCACATTGGATTGAGTCCTGCCAGCTCAGAACTTGAATAAATGCTTGGGTTTACTGGCAGTGAGAGATACAAGATGTCAACATAAGAAAATTATGTGCGTTGATCTTTGTGTTCTCAATAACATCAATAAGCAATAATGTCAAAATTTCTGAATTATTACATACTCTATGTGAATAGAGAAAAAATCCTTTCTATCAGCAGTGGGGCCACTCCATTTTCATTTGATCAATAACTTGAAAGTAGGCATCACTTTAACACAAAAGGACATGAAACAACTACTATTTGAATGACATCTTGACACCATCAATGTATTTTATAGCCAACATAGGGAAGGATAATATAATACTTGAATATATTTTTCTCTTTTCTGAATCCACCAATTCAAAGCATTTCCAGATCATATGTTTTTGAGGCTTTACTGTGTTCTGCATTTTTGATTGTAGCTCCTATTCTCTCCAGGATAACTTCATATTTGTGGTGCACCATTTTGTGCAAAGAACAGTGAGAAAGCCTTCTACCCACCTGCCTCACTTCTGTACTTAGATGGCTGTTGTAAGGGGATAATTGTGCCTGACTTCCCAAACCAAAAATGGATTGGCTTTGGCCGCAGTATCTGTCCAGCATCTTCTTTCCCTCAATTTGGCCTCACTGCTTCTGCAAACTCATGCAGTCTAGTATAGAAAGGGTTGGGTTAAAGCCATTTCAAGTACATTTCCTGCTACATTTTGTCTGTGTTGCACTTGTCTTTTGGTAAAGCAGAACATGCAGAAAATTGACCACAGAGAGTGAATGCTCAGCTCCATGACTGTTTATGAGAGCTCAGGTGTCACAGAGCAGTTGGGATGTAGCAGGGATGTGTAGCATTGGCCTAATCCAACAACAGCCGATCTCAGTGGGGGCTCAGCAGGAGACTTTTGGTTGAGCTTGCATGTGCCACAGGTCTGCCTTCAGCCTTAGCTGGGTGAATATATATACACACATATACAAAAGCTTAGGAGGAGCAGATGAGAGTATATGGGCTTTTTGTTTATTAGCTGAGGTTTAAGGTAAATGAGCTTGCTGGTCGTAGAGGGATGTTACATGGGCATGACATATGATGACACTGTGTGCTTAATGACCCTACAAAAAAATCACTGGCTCAAATGGCAGCTCTTAATCAACAAAATAAACAGTTGCCCCGTAAGTGGCTTTGTGCTATTTATGTAGAAATGGAAGTATTATGCTGTGATGAATGATGTGGTAAGGACAGAGTTAGACTGTTTGGAGACACCTGACCTTGAATATTCTAGTATTTTTAATACCAAGGGAAATTACAGTGAAAATCCAGTTACCTTAAACCTTAGCACTATGGAAAGGATTTTTCCGTGTGAAGATATGGTTCCAACTAAACATTTTGTGATATCTGTATTTGTCTTTTAATAGGATTTTTGAAGATTTAAGGCATCATTGGTTTCACTAGCCATGCAGTTTAAACTTTCAAGGAGATCAAAATCCTCAGGGGTTAAGAGGCCAAAGTGTGCTCTAGATGCCTCACTACTTCACACACTTAAATACCTATATAGATCTGATAATTTTTATGGGATTCGTTCCACCAAGTGCAGTGTAGGTGGCTGCATCTGATACAGTCACTCTAGTCTCCCATTAATGCCTACAGTAGTGAGAAGCAGATGCTTCTAGGGAGTGATTCATCTCACCTTAAGGTTTATCCCAGGCAAGTCAATACAAGTTATGATGTACTAATATAAATCACATCAAACTTGAAGGTTTACACTGTTGTAAATATATTGGGAGGTAAAATTCCTTATGTAGGTTCATGAGAATTCTTAGAAAGCATATGCTGTCTTCTACTTACTGTTCTCTAAAGTCCAAGTGACCCAGGTTTTTCATTGACTGTAGACCTCTGAAGTTCCTTCATTGAACATGTGGACATGTAATCATGCAGCTGGTTAGATGCCTGTGTTGGCATATATCAGCCCAAGTACTCAGAAAGCCAGACGTTCAGCAGATTCTAAATAAGGCCAAGATTCTTCCTGTTAACTGCATCTGTCCATGATGTCTGTCCATGTTTTCTTTCAGTCTGTTCATCTCTTTTCCTCAGTGTGTCTTTACCTTCCTGTGCCCTTAACCGCACATCTTCTATTCTCTCTTGTCATTTGTCCATCTACCTCATGGTCTCTTATCCAGTTCTTGTACCGTTGCTTATTGCCTGCCAGGGTTTCCTCCCTGCTTTTTGTCTTCAGAGTCTTGTTTTGGAATGGGTCAAGAGGTTGTGTTCAAGCTGGCCTCCTTCTAATCACTCCTTATCTGTACTTGGAGAGGTGTTTTTCTGCTCAGAGTAATCTAAGTCTCTCTCCAAGCAGAAAATCAGAAGTCCAGAAAGCTGGAGAATAAATAAACTATTACTATGGTAGAAATGAAAGCTGTCAGTTCCAGTAACTTATTGGTAACTGGTAACCAAATTAAGAAAAAAAAGAAAAAAAAAAGAAAGAAAAGAATGCTCTATTATTTTCTAGGACTTTCTGTGAACTTGCTGCAAAGATATCATATGCACATTAGAAAAAGTACCTTCATTGTTATTACTGCTCAGTCAAACAGAGAGGTGATCTGTCACTCCTAGTTTACGTCCTCTTTTTTTAGTGGGTAAATAATCAAATATACCAGAGTCTCAATTTTCAAAGACATTGTTCTCTTCAGTAGATAAGATTTAGGGGGGGGAGGGGAATTAGTCTTCATTTAACAAACTTCTGTTCATCTTCAGAATTTCTGAACAGCCTGCTTGTAAAAAAGACAGGGAATATAATTAATCTTGGTTTTCACCCAGATGCATTGTATAGGTTGTTAGTACATCTCTTGGTATGTATTCTTGATAAAGCTCACATTATTTTAACTGAGAGAAGAACTTCATAATGAAATTCATTGTGAAAGTATGTTAGCATGGAGTTAGAGTATAATTCCTCAGGAAAAGCCATCCAGATCTCCAATTTAATGTCTGAAATCTTCCTCTGAATATTAATGGCTTATATTTTCAGATCTGGAATGACACTGGTCACATTTGTCAAAGATGCTTTCCATTTGCCCTGCTGTTTGTCCGATCAAGTGTTTGTCCATCATGTTTGTCCTATGTAGAGGCTGTTAGTACAGTAGACATTCACATTTGGCAGAATTTTGTCCAAGAGCAGTGTTTGAAAAAGACCAAAAGAACTCAACAGTACCCAAAATAACAGAAGCTAAAGTCGGTAAACTGTTAAGACCAAGTAGACAAAGCCACAAGATATTTGTTTAAAAATTTTTTTAAAAAACAGACAGAAAGCCCACACAAATATGACAACAATTTGGTCAGAAATGTTGTATAAAAATAAATGACAATTCAAAAACCACTGGATCACACATGAGAGGGTTGAGAAGAGGCAAGTGACTTCAAAAATTACAACTTAATCACTGCACATGAGAAATGAGTAATAAATAATGAATTACATGAGATTGAATTAGGAATGATGATATTTAAGCCAGCCTTCCAAAACTAATAAGCACTACCAAACTCTAATGCATGTACTGAGTTTTCATCTGAGTTCCTTCTCTCAAATCAATACAACTCTTGAAATATTTAAGATTAAACTATATTCTTAAGCACTTTCCTGGCTCTGTGACAAAGATCAAGCACAAAGATATTCCCTGCATGTGAAAAATTAAGGCTACATTGGATTTAGTACTACATATGGATGTGGAGTGATTTAGTTCAATTTTTATTTCACCTGGATTGATGTAAGTTACAGAAAATATTGTAAGAAGAGCAGATTGATAAGGACTATTTTCAGGAATAGATGGGATTGTAGTGAACAATTTTATAGAGTGACAAAAAAGATAACAAGGTCTAGAAAAAACATTCAGCTTTCAGCCTGCAGAAACTAGGATGATGGCAGCAACTAAGGAAAAATGGTTGAGAAATCTAATTGAAGTGTGTGTAATCTCAAATGGTGTAGATAATGTTCGTGCTTTCTACTCAGCATGCATTCTAAGACCAGGGGCAAGTACTGTACTTAAAATCAAATGCGGACATAAAGAAACACTTATTAAATTAATAGGAACTGTTGAAGTGACCTGCAAGGCATAGGTATTGAGCAAAACACATTGAGGGTTACTCAGGCAACAATTAGTTGGTGTCCTGGAGGCACTGGGAGGAAACGCTCGTGCTTTCTTCCATGTTCTCGGTGACGTTCAAGGAGAGATTTTTGGTTTTCAACTGTACTCAGACCAAGACTGTTTGCCATTTTTTATTTTATAACAATAGGTTATAATTCCTTATAAGATTTTCTGACAACCACTTTTAGTTATAGATTAGAAACCACAGAATGCATCTTTAAGTTGATAAACAGTTTTGAGATTTAGTTTGTTTGAATTTATCTGTATGAACACTTCCTAGTTGCATATGCTACTGAAAGGTTTTGTACATGTAGTTTTCTATCCAGAACATCTTATTAAAATCTGTATTGACTGCAGATAAAGCCATAAAGTATGTGTGATCCTGATTATTTCTTCGAGGGGGATCAGTGATACGTTTGACATTTTAATGTCAGACATATTATAATCATAATTGTGATTGGCATTTCTGCTGAAGTTTTTTAGTGGCAATGTAACCCGGGTTGCCCTTGCTGCTGGGCAAGCAGTACTTATTTTGCTGGCAATGTCTCCTGGCAAAGAAAGTTGCCTGATTTTTTTAATCAGTTTTTATTTCACCATCTCCCTTCCAGCAAGCCTTTGATTTCTGTAGCATAACCCCTTTTTTATCCATTACTAGAGAAGGTGCACTGCCAAATGACTGATGTGGGACTACTCTCTAAACTCTTCAGGTGGGATGTGACTGCAGCACACAGTGCTGAGATACCAGAGAAATTACAGACCTGAAAGAAAAGGCAAATTAGCCCAGGCAGAGTGCAGAATTAGGGCTGGGGTATTGCTCCCAGGACCTGACAAGGCATCTCTGGGCTGTGCTGCTCCATGTAGTTGTAGAGTAAACAGCTTCTTTATGTGTCATTGCATAGTGAGGATGTCACCTGTTTTGCCTTGAAAAATCTGGAATTTCTTGCTTGGATTTGAAAACAGAGAATGAAGAATAAACAAAACACTAATTCATGACCTAGGGCTATGCAAAAAGTGGTTTTTGTAAGGATTTTGGTAAATCATGAGTTAACGTGTTGTGCTTTCTTTCTTTACATGTTATATTTCCAGTAAAAGAAATACAGATGGAAAGGACAGAATTTGGACTGTATTAGAATGTCCACTCCACAGAAGAACTAGGGAATCCTCATCTTAAATCTCCCTGATGGTCCTTCTCCCCGTTTCCAGTAGAGCACAGGGTTCATTTGCCCACAAGAACAAGACACCCTCATATTGCACAATTCATGTATCTTGCGGAATACAATTGTATGGGGGAATACAAAGATTAAGTACAATAAAAATACTCATTTTCATCATTTAGAGGAGGAAAAATAATAAAACAGATATCTTATTTAAAATCCAAATGTAGACAGAACAGCTGTAGTTTTAACATGTGTTAGCTGGATGAAGTCTGACAAACAAACAATACTAATAGAATGATAATAGTTTTGGGCAGCCAGCCAGGAACACACTGTTGTGAATAGGTCTGGAAACATTTTTTTATTTATTTTTTTTTTTTACATTGTGGCAATATAGCCTGTTTTATCAAAGGTGAAATATTTTACAAGGTTTTTGGTTTTCACCGAGTATTGAGGGTAATCTCTTATAGACAAGAGACAAGGAAACTGGGTAGAGAAAGTTTGAGTGTGGAGACTGACTGATTTGGGGTAAACAATAATGCTGTGACTGAAGCAGAGCAGGGATTTGAAGCTGAGTTCTGATATAATCTAGGCCAGAAGCCAAATGCTAAGCAACAGAGTGTAACAGACAAAGATATAATACCCTCTTTTGCAGTATGGTTGCATTTATGAAAATGCTCAAAAGATTTTGTTTTTTATTCTGTTTTGAAATGAAAACAAATTTTGCAGCAACTTCTGTAGATCTGCCATTTAATTTCAATGCTCTGGTCAACCTCTAGCAGTGAACAGAACACCTGTGCTAGGTGTAAATGGTTTGTGCCTGATATAGATCTGAAAAAATTTTCTGGAGAGTAGAAGAGCAGAAAAAGTAATTAATGGTTGCCAGATTTGTTCCCTTAGTACCTTTATTTTTTTTTTTTTGAGATCTGCTTCAAACTGTGATAGACCTTTTCAAATGAATGATCAGAAGAAATATGAAATGAAAAGGGGGTAGCAGTTGTTTATCTTCCATTAATAGTGAAAGCATCAAGTTAAGCCTATGCTAAATTTTGACTTTAGGATGGGGTAATCTGTTTGAGATGACTTTGCCTCATGTTCAGCTGGGTACCGGCTGAAACCATAAATCGCAAAGTCTCTATCAACTTTACTGGTTGTACTGTTAACCACTGGATTAAAAGACACCCTCCATAACTCCGTAATATACATCTGTGGCACATCTCAGAAGTAAGGTGAATGCATTAGGTTTGTTAGGCAGTATTTATTAGAACTTGCAGTGACTCCCATTACTTGGACTGGGATTTGATCTGTAACTTTATTCTGCTTGGAACAGTAATAACTAGTCTATTTTCTATTCATTTGAAATACTGTTTGAGGAATTCCCTTAACTTATTTTCTTCTACAAGGTTCTTAAATGTGGGCTCTGGCTGATGTGAACAGATGGGTGGAAGTTTTAATTTTTCAGCCTAAGAGGCAGGTGAAGCAGTAATGCTAATGTCTAGATCAATTTTTTCATTTTTTCAGGCAATCTGCTACAATTTTCAGCTAGTGTTTATCCTCTCCATTACTTGAAGACAAAAAACTCCCTCATCTGAGGATCAGTTGAATCACTATTCTTCAACATAACCCACAGACTGTATGGAAGCAGAAAATTTTGACACCAAAAGACCAAAACTTGTATTCAGACATCTGGGGTTCCTACCAGTTGTGCTGGGAGCTGGTCAGGCCACCCAAGTGGGAAGCAAACAGGACTGAATGCTCCTTTCCTGTTAGCCCATAAGCACACATCTTTCAGCTGAAGTACTTATATGGATTGTATTTTATTTAAACCAGTTTCTATCCTCAAAAATATTGATTCATTCAGTAGCCAGAATTGCTTCCTGAAATGTCTCCAGAGCAGCATGCAGCTGAATATCAGTCCTATTGTGATTGGATTAGTTCACTGGAATGCCATCAACGTGGAGGCAAGTGCCTTCCAACCTTGAGACCAGCTGGAAGTGCTTTTTCTGAAAATTCTCAGGTGCCAAAAGGCAGACAGTGGAAGCAATTTCAGACACAGAATTAATGAAGGTAATGACAGATGATATTGGGCAGGCGTATTTGGCAAAACATCCGATTTTAAAAAGAGCAGTAGCTCTAATCAGATGGGAAATATCTTATGGATGATGAAAGGGATGTTCATCCGTGAGATCCATTCTTGTCTGGTGTGTTTAATACAATGTGTATTTTTATATTCCCATTTGGATGAGGCATCCTGCCCGTATACCAGCTAGTGAGCTGTCTAGGTATTCTCCCATACTTTTATTTTCCTCTTGCAACTGTCATAATGAAAGCTCATACAGAGTTAGCAGAACATTCTTTAAGGATTCTTTAAAGTTCTATTTGTTATAGCATTGAGGTTTGTCCAATCCCATGAAATCTTCTGAATGTAAGTATGAGGGAGTCTCCAGAGCACTCATTCAAGTGAATGTTTAAGAGTATTTATGATAGGTAACAATGTAGCTGATTTACCACTGCTGGAAAAGTATTATTTATTGTGCATATTTTCTCCTTTAGTTCCCTTTCTTTCTTCTTTCAACTTACATTAGTGCGTCACTAGTGCTATTTGGGGATCAGAATTAGAGTATAGCTAGTAGGGAAGATTGGCACTTTGATTCCTAGGTCTGGTTCTGAACCAGCTCCTTTACTGTCTCTATATAGACACTCTTACCACCAGCACCTGTGCAGGCAAATTGTCAAGAAACATTATCTTTGTTTCTTGATCTTTATTGCTGTGTGTTGTCTTCACCTGCTTTGAAGAGCTATGCAATGCCTCTGTTAATGAAATTGCTGCACTTAGTTTCTTATGTTGAAATATTTTCCTGGGTGTTTGTGGCCACCTTTGCAATGTCATTTCCACACCCTTTCTGTAAATCATCAATCGAAGTTGATTAAATGATACATTTCGTGCATTGGGGTGGGAAGGAGCAGTCTAATATATCACTTTTTTATGTGCTATCATGTATTTCTTAAGGTTCTCTTCAATATTCTTCTTGATTATTTGTCACTATTTTCTTATTCCAAGTACTGTTGTTATATTAAAATTTATTCATAACCTGACTAGTGGTAAGATCAAGTTCAGTGGTAGTTTGACTGCATATCTGGGCAAGCTGGCTTGTATAGTAAGGTTAATGTTATTCTTTAAATTTTGAATTCATGTTTAATCTAAAGCTTTATATTTTGTGTGTTTTAATATTTATTACAAAGCATCAATTATCGTTCAATTAAAAGGGCAGTTTAATTGTTATGCTTCAATCTATTCTCCATCTCTTGATCAAGAGTATATTGTTTCACTTGCTACTTGACATCATCTAATGCTGTCTCAAGAGTTGCACCAGGCAAATTGTTAACTCTTCATTATTCATTAGTTTCCATTCTGGTCCTTCTAGCTCCTGGGACTATCAAGTCATCACATGCCCACGCTCGAGTATTATTATTGTTGGCACAGACTTGTCAAAGTGTTAGAGCTCCTGGCAAGGCACACAAAGGAATGGCATGTGGTGTCACAAGTACACATTGTCGCAAATTATCATCTTCCTGAGTTTTGTCCTTGTTATTTTCCTGTGACAAGATTCTATATATGCAATCCTGTACCATTCTAAGAGTATTTTCTATGGAGATTTTTGACATCCTGCCTTCTTTGTGGAGATAATTACTTCCATTTTCCTTTTTTGCAGAAAATATTGCTTCCTGTCTAAGCATACATGACATGCAATCTTCAGTTATGATGATAATAAATTATATCAAGAATTGATTGAATCAGCAGGTTAGCAATGTTGATTTTTACCAGCATAATTTAGCTTTCCAGAAAAGGTACAGGTCATAGAATGCTTTGGGTTGGAAGAGACCTTTAAAGATCATCTAGTGCAACACTTCTTCAATGGGCAGGGACATCTTTAAGTAGATCAGGTTGCTCAGAGCCCCATCCAACCTGACCTGGAATGTGTCAAGTGATGAGGCTTCTAGCACCTCCCTGGCCAACTTATTCTAGTGTCTCACCACCCTCACTGTAAAAAGTTTCTTCCTTATATCTTGTTTAAATCTACCCTCTTTTAATTTAAAACTATTATCTCTTTTCCTATTGCAACAGACCCTGCTAAAAAGATTGTCCCTGTCTTTCTTATAGGCCTCCCTTTAAGTATTGAAAAGCCACAATGCAGGTGATATCTGCAATATATAAAAAACTCTTCACCTGTTGTTGTTTTGCAGCAACAGGGGCAGATTAAAATTTCTAGGGATCGTTAATAAAATACTTGTACAAGCCACAGTGCAGAAGCCTAGGAAAATTAAGCTAATCTCTCTGGTGGTCAATAAGCTGATTTTCCCCATTTGCAAACATGAATCAGCTATCTTAGCAGATGACATTTTATTAAAGGGAGATTACCCTGTTACTTAAGGCACTTTTATTTTTCTTTTCTCCCCTGCAATGTGTAATATGCCATGCACACAGTGTGTAGCTTTGTTTCACAGATTTCTCCTTTGGAGAGTCAAGTGGAGAGTGTGACACCTCATTCTTAATTTCAGGGGCCTCTTTCAAGCTGCTGGGGAGTTTGTGGTGAGAGATGTTTCTGATCCTCTAGCCTCTCCACTCCATGGGCCACTCTGCTTTGAGAGGAGTGCGGTTTGCTGCCCTGCTGATTTTATGGACCTACAATAACTTTGCTAAGGGTTTCTGTTATTGATTTACTTTTTGTTAAAACAGTCTTCCATACAGTTCCACAAAAATATAAGGAAAAACTTTTTCACTATCAGGGTGACAGAGCACTGGAACAGGCTGCCCAGAGAGGTTGTGGAGTCTCCTTCTCTGGAGACGTTTAAAACCGGCCTGGACGTGTCCCTGTGTGACCTGATCTAGGTGATCCTGCTCTGGCCACGGGGGTTGGATTAGATGATCTTTCAAGGTCCCTTCCAACCCCTTCCATTCTGTGTTTCTGTGATTCTTCAATAAATGTGACTCCTAAATAGACCTATTGATGAGGGTGACTGTTTACCCCAGGGATAGTCCTGCTCTTTTATTTTTGCCAGGCTTCTGTACGTTATTACAGTGATAAAATTTAAATGCAGATACTTCCTAGAGATAATAAACCAAGCGAACACCAGATGACAGCTTGCCTTTTCTGATGGCTTCCCTTCCCTCTGCAGTTCTTGGGACAGTAGAGTGGTTTCAACCTTCCAGCTTCTGGATTTCAATATGGAATATATAGGCACTCTGATACAGTGTTGTTTCCTTTTCAAATTTTGTTTCAGCTTTCTGATATCCACCCTCTCTTACATAACTCCTAGTCTTTCTCGTTGATTTCAGCAGTGTTGCATCTCATTTTCTTAAATAAATGCTGGAGTTTATCATTTTACCATTCCTGCTTCTGTACTGACTTTCTTTAAGGGAATGCGATGTTCTTTCCTTAAACAGGAGCATGCTTGCTTTAACTTGAAAACACTTTAAATGGATGTTCGTGGTTTAATCTAGCATAATCATCTTAATATAGGGTTACTGAGCTAGCTTTTACTCCCCTTCTGCAGAATTACTCTTTTCTACACTTTAACTTTTTTTTTTTCCTCAGTCTATATAGCGTTGATCACAAGCCTTCCATTAAACTATGGATTTTCAACAAGATAATGTTCTCCTGTTTCAAAAATTATCACCTTTCTGGTGAAAATTTAATTTATCCAAACATACCAAAGCCTCCTTAATAAAATCCTTCTGCACATTTCTCAGTTTTTCAGCAACGTCCACCAGTTCACCGCCTAGCCATCTGTCATATTAAGCTGAAGCATTTCTCATAATAGTTGTATAACATTGTCTTCTCTCCTGTCCTCACCATTATCAAATTCTACTTTCACTCTCAGTGTGAAGCCAAAGAAATTTCCTTGACTTCTGTGGAAGAATGTTTGCTTAGATTTTTTTAAATATGAAAGTAAAATCTGTCTCACTGGCTTTTTAAATTCTGGATAATTTTCAAGCCTTTATTTTTTTTTCAAGTTTGTTATGGCCTGAAAACTCGTTACCATAAGGCACACTTTTTACACACATAGTGCTATCTGGTCCTTTCTGCATCATCTTTAACATTTTGTTGTTTTTCTATTTCATACCGTTTCCTGAATTCTTTTGCTTTGACCCTATTCCAGAACTGTTATTCATTGCTTCTCTTCTATTCACAGGGTAGGATAAAGCCATTAGCTGTGTTTCTGCTCTGCTTCTCCAGTGCTAGCAGTGAAGCACAACTGCTCAGCTCACTCTTGAGCCAGGCCTGTATTTATCTTTCAAACAAGAATCTGAACAACCACAGATCTGAGTCTAGGCATACTGCAAAATGTCAGGATAACCTACAGAGTTGCAGTTACACCAGTGCAGTTACATCTCACTAACTAGATCCGATTTCCAGATCACAGGTTTGAAATCTGGGCTCTAAGGAAGTTGGTGGAAATTTTGGCACTGACTTTGGTGGGGTTGGGACTTCATCTGAAATACTGACTTGCAGTCACCCTGTATGGACCTCTCCAGTTAGCTGTGCTTGTGCTCCCATGTGGTCTGTGGGGTATATTACAGGCAGAACATCACAGGAAGCTGAACGTTGTGTAAGTAAATGAACTTCAGGTGATGTGCTTGAGAGCACTTTTGCACTGGTTCCTTTCATACTGACTGTATGTTTTAACATTATTGTTTTTCTTTAACGTGCAAACAAAATGCATTCTTATGAAACTCTGTTGACTATAACCCATTTATATAGTAATCACACTAACAATAATTTAAAAAGTCAGAAACAGTGCATTTTAACTGTTTAAGTCATTTTAGAATTTGAGCGTAAGCAGATGTATTAAGGCAGCAGAATTTTTACTAGATTATGACTTTTATGAAGAAATAAATATTTTTTTAATACCTTGGTCTGTTTGGTTCTCATTTTGTACTATAGTTAATATTCTTGCTTGAATGGTAAATGTTATCTTATTTTCCATTTAAAAGTTTTAAACTGTTTCCTCTCTGAAATCTCCATCTGAGTCATAGCTTATGTATGTTTTCCTACATACACTCACTTTGACTTCAGAAGCAGTTGCTCACAAATTGTATCAAATTGTAAGCAGATATTCTAAAGAAAGATTTCTTAGAGATAACCTGAGAAGTAGCTTCAGATTTTTCTGACAGTATTCAAACTGATATATATATATAGTGTATATATATATGAATGATTTTTTCTCTAGCTCTTCATACACATATGCACAGAATGTGCTTGCATATGCACACACAGCAACATCACACACACATTATGATATACCACCTGGTGTATGTCCACTGTGTCCTCCATTTTATAGCTATTTGAAAAAAAACCCCTTTTTTTCCTGTCTTTCATCCTTTCTTGAATGCTGGCTTTTGGCCAGCACCTTCTGCAGTTATATAAAATAGTTTTCTGCAAAAGAATGACATCATATACCCCACAGGCAGTTATTGCTGCATTATAATCCCACTTGTAAGTTTTTTGTCACTCGCTCTTCCTGTGCGCAGAGGCAGCTATGTAACACCTGTAACAAATATTTTAGCAGTACATGAATATGTATGCTCTGAAAATACAGCAATGTGAAAAATAGTACTATTGTGGTTTGCAAAGAGTTACATGAGCAGCAGGATTGCCACTCATCCAGATTTTTTACTAAATAACTAGAAGTTATAACAAGAAATTCTGTAACAAAAAGCAGAACCAGATCTCTGTATCTTTCAGTCCTGTAGAATGAAGTGAAGAAACTATGGAAAGTTTGCTTTTCAATAGGTTCAAGTTTCAAATCAGCCATGAATAAACAACCTTAGCCCTAAAATACAGAAGATTTATGTTTCGGTTAGCAAGGGCTGTACCATCTCAACATATCTGAGTGGACTGTGCTGTGATCTTACTCGTTTTATTACATAGATTAAAGTCTTTGTTATTAATATTTTACTGATATTTCTACATAACAGTGCTACATCACACACTTTTCCAGTAAGCCTACATTGTGTCAATTTATTTATTAACATGATCCTTTTCATTACCACTTCTTAAAACATGATGAGTATTTTCTTCTTCCTTTTCCCTCCATGTCCTTCTCAATGCGGAATATCAAGTGCTGGTGATTGTTGGGTTAAGTTCATTGCATGTCCCCAAACTCTCATAGAGTCAATTTTCTGAAAAGTTAAACGTTTTCAATGACTTAACTTTTATGAGAAAGAAGAAAAAGAAAACAAGAGAAAAAACTGACATAACTGTTTCAGGTTATTCGTCCATCTCTCATGAGTGGCTTATTAAAATGGCAAAGTGATATGGGATGAGACCAACCATGGTATGTGTGATGCTTGAAAGAAAGGCCTCTGAATATATCCTGCATTCCAAGAATTGCTTGAGCATGACATTTCCCACTTTATATTTTAATATAGTCTTTGTTCAGAAAGAAAATGAAGAGAAATGTTCTTTTGTAATTCAGGTGTCATTAGTATTACACATAAACCTGGATTCATCTCATCTCACTTGACATGGCTGAGAAATCTTAGTTATGAGTCTTTTTCACCTTTCTTTAATCAATGAAGAGAGGTAAGGTTTTTCTTCATTGTTCCCCAAGGAAGTTTCAACAATTAGGATACTAATTTTAGGCACTTTAAGTCAGCCAAATATCAAAGGATGGATCTAAATTGCCTTGTTTATATGACAAATCATCCTGAAGCCAGTTCACAGCTATAGAAATGCTCCTCATTATTAAGGCTTTTTGGACTTCTCATCAGAAAAATGTACTGTTCAGTCTGTGAACCTGAGTTAGTTGAACCTTGCTGATGTTGCTTGTCACTGCTGTTACTTCAGCGTTGCTCTTTACTTCTTTTTCCTAAGGATCAATCAAATTACATTCGATCCAAAACCATAATAACTTGAAAAGCAAGTTCTTTGTGGTTACCAGGCTGCAAGCAGCCAGGCTGCTGAGAGGCACTTCTCTTCGTGCTGTATTTCTAAAGTCAAATTTTCTCTCTTTTTCAGTCAGAGACACAGGTCCTTATTTCCACTTTCATTATGCAGTGAATGCACTATGTTTCATTGTTACAAGACTAGATGGAGAAACTGGCCTTCATTCTTTTTCCCTCAAAGTCAGCTCTTCACACACTCATTGCTGATTACTAAATGTTATGAAATTCTAGGTGAGCCAACCAATATAGTTTGCAAAAATCAAGATGACAATATCAGACACCTCATAGTGTACTTTTTTCATAAAATAAAAGAACTGTTGCTATGTTAAAAGTGTTTTACCTTACAATTACATGGCAGTAGAAGGTCTGAAAAATATTCTCTAGCTGCAGACTGGTGAAGAGAAAGAATCTTCTGGTTTTGAATGGAATAGTATAAATATGCATACTTCAAGTTGGATTTCAGTGGCTTTAATTAAAGAAAACAAGTTCTGTTCAGGTGGTTATAAAATGCAGTGTGTTCTTTATGAGTCTAAAACCAGAGAGAATGAATCCTGTCTCTTCCAGTCTAAATCTAGATTTTTATAAACACGAAGACAAGGTTAGAACTGCTATTTCAGATTAAACCTGTCTATTCTGAATTTCAAAAAAGGATATATAGCCCTAATATACTGAATGCTTGATCGAAGAAAGCGTAAACTTAGTACTTTGGTTGGATGTTCTTATATAGGCTTGAATTCACCTGCATTTTCTGACTCTTTATTGAGTTTAAAAGACTTAACTGTATTAGGGATCTTATTTGCTGACAGGCAAGCCAATTTGCATTAAATCAGTGCTTTAATGTATAATTACTATGCATGGCTGAAAAAAACCTTGAGAAACACATTCCTAGCAACCTAAGAAATACTGGAACGACTGACCACAGGTGTTTTTTGGAATAGAAGCATTTTCAAAAAGTGAATATGCAGGCATTCATAACACTGCCTGAAAATCATTCACAAAAATATGCTGCCTTGAACTTAGGCAGAAGAATTCAGTGTTCTGTTTAGTTTGGGGTTTTGGAGTTTGGTTTCTTTGTGTGTGTGTGTTAAAAGGTTTCCACTCTTTCATTAAATGTTCTCAAATTATGGACAAATTCTGGTGTTTTCAGATGTGTACAATTAGCCAGTGAGTCCCCTTTGATAACACAGATCACAGGGTCTGCTCCAGTGGAAGAAAGCAGGAGCCGGGTCAACTTCTGAGCTGCAGCCTTGACTGACATAATTATTTTCTCTTTTTCTGCTTCCAAGAGCAGGGTTATTACCTGAATATAGGAAGAAGTGCTACTAGAGTTTCACCCTCTAATTTAAAGATGTATAAGGGTTTGAGGATATCTACTTGGAGCTATTCTCAACTTTTATGAAGAGAATGAAGAAGAAAGTTGATGGGGAATGCATCATAGGGGTTTAGTCCCTTAGAGCTTCTTGCTCTGTGCAGTGTGTAAGATACATGATCTCAGAGGATTTTACACCACTGAATTTGAAGATACCCTACTTTAATTTTATAACAGGTGGTTTTGTAGAGCTAAGATACTTCAAAAAAACCCTTTGAAAGTAAATGAGTAAATGGTGCTGGTAGACCTTCCAAGCTCTATGATGATGAAAATTCTTTACATGACCTGAATGTGTAGATTGTGTCTTGTTACACTGAGAAGAGCAGAGGGTTTTTTTGGCTGTTAGATGACTTATGGTGACTTTCTTTTTTTGTTGTTGTTTTATTTTTTTCAGCTTTCGTTTGCAGCAACAACCCCAGAGCTGGCAGATAAGAAAAAGTATCCTTATTTCTTCCGGACAGTCCCATCTGATAACGCAGTGAATCCAGCAATTTTGAAGTTACTCAAACATTATCAGTGGAAGAGGGTAGGAACTTTAACCCAGGATGTACAAAGGTTCTCTGAGGTAAGAGTTGCATAATTTGCAGTACACAAAGAGAGATACTAATATCAGACTTCCAAGGAACTAGTTCTTCCATTGATAATTAAGTAAAAAGAAACAGGCCCACTGTTTCAGTCTTGTTTGGCTTTGTCTTACTATGTCACATTTGTTATACTGAATAAACTTCATTCCCTTCTGAGGTTTATTTGATTGTCCATATTAAAAACTACCCATATTTTCCCTTGTCTGTTTTTAACACCTAAGATCGTTACACCCAAGTGCAAAGAAATCACTTTTTTTTTTGTAGCAAAGGTTCCCTTATAATCTTTCACCTGCCAAAGTGTGTTATTTTGAAGGAGAATTGTATCTTGACATTAATTCACTTAAAAGAGGGAATAAATCTAATTTCTTCGTGTTTGTTTTGTGCTCTGCTTTATTATAAACATTCATCTGAACATTGAGGGACAAAATCTGGTAAGTCTGTGGCTGAAAACATTGGAGGACCTTATCAAGACAGAAATGAGTGAAGCCTCAGAACTGATAAGATCACACACTATGCACACTCCAACTCTTCTGAGTTTCACCCTGAGCAATATTTTGTTCACAGAAATTGCAGTAAAGCATGGCCCAAGTGCCTTAAGCATGGTTTTAACTGTAGAGTAATTGAAAGGACATGTCCTATGAGTAATTAATCAGAGCAAGACAAGGGGAAGTTGGCCCATTAATCGACAGAGAGGCAAAACTACTAGAGGCATGCCAGTTTTGTGGTTGCTTTTTGTGTGATTTTTTCCTTCCTCAGCATTCCTTAAAAAAAGGCTGACTGTATTCTGAAGACTAGCATGATTAAAACTAGTGAAGAGAGGTAAGAACAGGTTAGAATCTGCTTAGAGGAGTCAGATATTTTCAAGTTGTCTGGCACAATTAATTCACTATGGAGTACTTAAGAAATCTTAGAGTTTTCTTGTTATGAGCTTTGAGAATTAAAGGATAAAAAGTAAGTGAATTGTAGGGGGAGGGAAGAAACTTTTGTGTCTGTCTTTCCAAAAAACCCATAAAGACACAGGGAATTAAAGACCAGTCAGGCTAAATTTAATTCCTAGAAAGACACTTAAGCAGATAATCTGTTTGGAATCACCCAGAAGATAAAAAGATGCTAAACAACAGCCAAAATGGATTTGTCAAGAATAAATCATGTAAAGCAATCTAATTTGCCTCTATGACAGGATAACAAGTCTCAAGAAGATGAAGTAGATGATTAGTGTGATGTTTTATGGCTTATAAAAAAGTTAAAGGTATTCCTAAAGAGCAGTGAAAAGTAGAGAAACTTGATCTTGAGAAAGATACTGTAAGAGCAGTCTCTAGTAAATATTCCTGCCACCAAGGTTAATTAACATCAAATCAGCTGAATATTTGCTTTTAAAACAAATATTAAAGCAAAAAGTTACCAAAATGATATCTTTATCCTCCTTTGTCTTCGAATTATAAATTCAAAGAGTAGTCATCAGTGGTTCACTGTCAAACAAGAAGGATGAGATTCTGTCAAATGGTTTCGTCTAAAAAGATATAAGGTTTCCTCTCAATAGGAGGATAGAGAAAATGTTTATTAAATCTGCAGTTGACACCTACTGGGGAAGAGCTGCAAGCACTCTGCAGAGGACAGGATTAGGTTTCAGAATAATAGTGACAAGTAGAGAAAAGTATTAATATAAATAACATGTAAGAGCAAAAGTGCAGAATGGCCATCTGGGCAGCAGATCTCCAGAGAAAGACACAGGAAGCATGACAATGAACCACAACCTGGGTAAGGGTCAAGAAGGTCAAACTGCTTGACCTGTAGTATAAAGTAGAAAGGAAGCAAACGATTCTCATGTCACCACCCCCAAGTAATGCAATATTGACACTTAAGACACACAGAGTAAACTTCAATGCTACTTAGTGCTCATTAGATCTACGTTGGAACATCAGGTCTAGTATCGTGTTCAAGAAGGAAACAGACCAGAGATGTCTATTAAAAAGTGCGGTAATATAGAAATATGTTTTATGTGAAAGATAAGAAGTGGAGATGGGGTAGGTTGTTGAACCTTCATCGTTAGGGCTTGTTAAGATAAGACTAAACAAACACAATATGGGGATTCTTGGTCTTCATTAGAGACAGAGGGATGGACTTTCATGTCTGTGAGGGTTACTTAAGAAATGTTAAAACTGCAGCTTTCAAGGGTTTGCTAGAGTGCTGCACTCCAAAGTCTTTCCATTTCTCTTGAAAGGTAAAGAACAACCTTCTGTGTCAGACTGCAAACTTGATTTAGTGTGATTCATTAAAGCCTTTAGGTGATGCAAAATCCAGTTAAAACTTCCTTGAATTGATTTTTATAGAGCATGTTGAGCCCTGAGTCTTTGAAATTATTAGAGGTCCATCCTTCTTTTTTCTGGCTCTGTACAGTTTCTCCCTTCTCTATGCAGACAGTGAAAGCACAGGAAAAACTGGAGGAAATAGTCGGCTGTCTGGGAGCAGTAAGGGATAGGAGCCACCAGCAACAGAGTGGGAGAACATGCAATGTCTGGGCAGAGCCCAGTCCCCCTGTGAGGGAGTGAAGCAGGCCTGGAGGTCGAGGCTAGGCTCAGCCAAGGGTGCAGAGCATTAGGCAAGTAAGTCCATGGTGATAAAGCAGGTCCAAGGCCAAGCTGGGTGATCAATCCACAGGTCAGGGTCAGGTCTAGTGATTGCTGGGCAGGTCCATGGCAGAGCCTGAAGACACTGGACTAAAAGTGTGGGTGGAGTTCGTAGAGGAGGAACAATCAAGGCCTGTTAGTGACTTCCAGGTGCTGGTATGAGTCTATACATCCACTGAAACCATAATTTCTCCTCTAAAGGAACATCAGGTAAAACATCCTTCTAGCATTTTTTGAAAGTGCCAAAACTGTTGAATAGCATCGAAAACTTATTACTTTGTCGTAAAATGACACTGAGTTTAGGCTATGATTCCTTTTTTCTATACCGAAAATGCATGACAAGCCACTAGACCAGAAGTAGTTGAATTTAATATCTTTTTACTCTCATATAAAATAAGTAAGCAGAAATATATTAATGAGGTCTTTAGAGAAGCCTGTGCAGTAACTCAGGTGGTTTTACTCTTAGCAGCAAGACAGAGCAATTCTCTTCTCCTGTCTCCCTGCAATTTGTACTATGATCTTATGTCCTGCTAATTGAAGATCCCCTAACTTGTCCACAAGTTGTCTGCCCCTGAAAGTCATAAAGCTGGGGTTTTTTTAGTTTATCTTGCCTTGAAATAAGACAGTTGTCTGATTTGCTTAGATTATCAGTCTTACTTCAATTTATCTCTGGAGGCCAAAATTATGAAGGATCTCTTGCTTCTGTTTCAGCCGTTTCCTTTGGGACCTCTTCCTGCAGAGACTTTTATTTGGTGGAAAAACTTCTCTTTCTTATAAACAAATGTCACATCTTCCTTATTCTCCAGGTCACATAGAGAGGCAAAAGCTAGGTAGAGAGGATGGAGAAGTTTATGCCAGCATGCTTTCAGTTCTTAAAGCCCGTGGGCGAGAGAGAGAGAGATCATACTGCTAGCACGGCTTGAGGTTCCCTTTCTTGGCATTGCTTGGATCCCAAGGATTATGACTTTTCAAGTGACCTGAATTCTATAGCTGCCAATAGTACAGCTCACCGTTAGCATCCTTTGTGAGTTATTCAGATCTGTTTGTGCAAGCAGAAATGTCTCTTCCACTGGATTAATATTTAAATTGTATAAATCGTCTTGATATAAGGGTAAAATAGAAACTTCATAAGTTCTGTTACTTAACTAGGACGAGTTCATACCCACTGTGCTTCTGTGTCCTAGATTTTATGGATTGCTGCCCTGTTCTCATCCTCTGGGAGAAGGTTCTGTTTCAAAAGTTAATAGTTCTGTGGCAAAGATTTATAAATGAGGTTACAAAATATTTGCAAGATTTTCAGTTTTAAGTGTTTGCTATGATATATAATCATAGAACAATTTAGGTTGGAAAAGACCTCAGGAGGTTGTCTGGTCCAACCTGCTGCTCAAAGCAAGGCTAGCTTTAATGTTTGTTATCCCTGAAGCATTATAGCTGTTGCACACACAGTACTCAGAAAGGTCCTGACCATATCCTGATTCCAATTCCCAGCTGAGCTTTCAGCCGACTGGAGATTATGCAGCAATTAGTGCCTCCAATTTTGCTGCTCTTTAGCACTACCTGTTTGGGGTTGTATTCTGAATTAGGCAAACCAAGCAATACTCCTGTGGTGTGTGTTTATTGCATTTCATGTTTCAGTGGGAAGAGTCATACTTAACTATCGATAACTCAAAACTTCTGGAAGCGGCCAATATTGTAGATGTAAAGGCTTCAGAATGTGGCTGTGAAACAGAAAAATGTGTAGTCATGTACTGGCTTTCATATTTTTCAATATAGCATTTATAGTAGTGCTATATGTGCTAAACAGTAATTCTTGTTTACCTTACTTCAGTGTTTTACTATTCTTTCCTGCATATTGCATATTTTATTTATACACCTTTTTAGATTCATAGTATGTTTTACACAAATGTTGGCATTCAATTGCACTGGAACACAGAGAGGGATTCTGACTTCTTTGTTTTGTGATAGCACACTTCCTCTAGGCTGTCTTCAGTTGTTTCTTTTTGCTCCCCTGTCATGTTAAAATTCAGTGAAAATGTATTTTAACTTCACATTTGGTGGCATATTCATGATATTTCTAGATTTTTAAAAAATATATATCTCCCTCCCACTGAATATCCTGTCTGAGATTGTTTTTAAAACAAGTTAAGTTCTGATCGTCTCAAGTGACTGTTTTCCTCTACTTCTTAATAGTCTTCTCTTTATGTGATTTCTCTGCTTCTTCCTGGAAACATTGAGAACTCCTAATGTAATTTTATGAGTGTAGGTGGTATTTCAAAAAGACAGAAGATATGAGAAGTGTGCAGTAAGCTAATGAAATAGATTAACGATATGAAAAATATAAAATATTCTCTCCTGTGACTCTGTCACAATCTTCATTGATTTTAATAACCTAAAAATAACTTGGTGAGAAAAACTAAAGAGAAACAACCCTTGTAATTGGACAAAATAGCACTTTTTATGATGAACACTCTTAGAATTTCTTAAGGTTGCACTGACATCTACTTCAAAAATCAGCAGGTCGTCAGGGTCCATTTTACCTAAGTTGAAAACATTTAGCATCTATAAATTCCAATTCTCATGTCAGAAAATGTAATACTAGAAAAAAGAAAATTGTTCCAAAGAAAAGCAGCTTGTAAACCATCTTTTTCAACATAGTAAATGTCTATTCCTGTAGGGAAAGCAGGGTAGAAGTCTTATTAACCTGGAAGTTTATTTATTGTAGCCTTGCTCTCTCACTGTGGAGTCTGCAGACTAGGATCTGGGTTAGTGGTCAGTTCTGATAAGAACTGATTGGATAAGCAGATGCAATGAGAGAGTTGCTGAAGGGCTGAGAAGGATTAGGCAGAGAAAAGAAATGAGTTATCTGGTGACCTTTCAAATTTCAGCCAGAAAACAAGCTTGAGACACCAGTTTTTGATGGCTGTTGGTATCCATTATGCAGGCTTTAAGGTGCAATTACACACTTTGACTTTTCAATCTTGGCTTCTGAGGAAAGATAGAAGAGCAGAGATTTCCACTCTCCATCACAGTTGCCAAGAGGCTTTAGGGCAGCAAAAAAAATACTACTTTTTCTTCAAGAATGAGCTTGGAAGTATCAAATTTACCAGATAACAGCAAAGTTTAAGCTGGAATCTCTGAATAGTACCTAGTGATTTCCTAGAAGGAGCCCTATACCTTCAACTTTGAGAGCAGAATAGTAGAAAAGAGTAAAAAAACATGGGAAAGCTGAGATGCTATAAATGTTACTGGTTAACTGTAGAAATTTTTCAAACTGTCTCTTCCTAATGTTTCTTATTATTTCGAGGTGTCATGTCTTCCTCCTGTATTCTATCCATCTTTTTTTTGTTTTCTGTGTCACTTCATTGTTTACACAAAGCCTTTCAGATTCCTTTTACTAGTCCGTATTTTTGTCTCTAAAAGTGAGAAGATCTCTGTATTCCATGTTTTCCCTTTCCTAGTTCTACCCAGAAATTTCTCATGTCTCCATGTGTTCAGCTGCTTTTGGGGAAGGAGCAATCTTCTCTTAATGTAGGTTGCTATAGTCAGGACAAAATAAACAGATAACTTCTGTCCAGTATTCAGTAATAGTTATAAAGCCAACTTTTGTCCTCCTTGTGGTTTCTAAGTTGTCCTGCAAAGCAGAAGTACAGGCATAGACGTGCCTGAGATCTTCCTTCGTATTGCCCTAGTCCCAGTGCTTGCTTGATTTCTACTGCAAAATCTTAGGAACAACTTACTTCAAGTTCTCTTGAGCTCATGAAGAAGAATGAATTCCCCTATTCTGTTGTATAATTGTGCTCTCTTATAATTCAAGTTGATACATTAAAATCTTCACAGAAAGGCGGCCTTGAAAGTGACCTACTAATATCAGAGGATACCATTCATATAGATGGAAACGGTATCTTCTTCACTGGTGTTTGTGAGTAGATCAAGGGGGAAGAATCACTGCAGTAATGTAAAATGGAAGAGACTGAGACATTTCTTTCAGTATGAAATTTCAGAATATGAAAGGAAAATATTTAGGCATATAAAATATGGGTAGTCACTTGCTGAAGTTTTCTGAAGGACATTGATAATTGTCTTTTTTCATGTTGTGCAAACATCATCCATGCTAGGAAACTTTATTTTTTCTTATGCTTATGACAGTATTCTATCCACTATTCTTAACCTTTACTTCTGTTTCTTAATACATTTCTTAAATTCTTTTACCTTCAAAAAAAAAAA
>VYZX01021687.1:33859-67532 GCA_013401335.1 Brachypteracias leptosomus
GACTTTTTCTTTTTTTTAAGGATTGGCCCTAGGACCAATAGTTTTCAGTATATTCATTCATTACTTTGGGGAGAGCGATGTATAAACTTATGAGCATTGTATATGACACAGGGAATAAAGAAATTCCCGTAACAAGAAGAAACAGATCATCATAAAGAATGATCTTGTTAACAGGAATCAGAAAATAAAGTGTTCCTTTGGAGCATTGTAGCTGTAACCCTTAATATTTTATTACAGATTTAAGTTTTGGTTCTGGAAAAGGTTTTACAGCCTACAGCATATGAAGAGACTTCCCATGTGTGACTTTTTTTAATCTATGTATCAACTGTTTGCTTGGCCCAGGCAGTCCCTTTCAGTGATAAGCTCTTGTGGGTTTTGGACACATTCCATTCTTAACAAGAATCTCCTTTCCCTGCTCTTTTCTAGATCTAATCAAACAGATTTGTAACCATGAGCTCCTTGTACAAGTGAAGATTTTCAATTTGTTTAATCAGTGTTCCATCACTTTGTGAAGAACTTATTTTTAAAAAATATTTTTTTATTTCAGTTAGAAAATATAGAATTATTCAAACTGGCGATTTATTGAAAATGTTATGATAATAATCATACTGTTATGATATTGAAGATACACTTGAAAATGTCATAAGTTCATTATGAACAATTTTTGCCAAATGCATGTTTTTTAGCCCAGATTGGACAAGCTACTTGGACATTGTATTAGTAATCCCTGGCTGAATGAATGCGTGAGTGCTTCCAGCACACACATTTCTAAAGTTTCTCTGCAGTCTACAGTTAAAGAGAACATGAGACAACCCTTTCTGTAAGTGGCAAAAGCTAAATTGCACACACGTTAAATAAGAGTTAAATTCACTAAAAATGTTCTTGCAGTGACTGTCTCGGCTTTATCTCCAGAGCTCTTTGAAACTGCTTTGACACTGGAGGAAGCTTTAAGAAAGCTCATAAAACTAGGTCTGTAAAAGTGTTTAGGCTCCTTGTCCCTAGCTCCAAGACCTGTGGAGTTTAGTTGTTCTTCCTCCTTAAGAACTGATGAAGTATTGGGTAAATGATTTTTGGACACATTCCCAAAATCAGACATGACCGCACACAGACCAAGGAACCGTAAAGGTAGCCAAGAGTCAGCACTAAGATTTCAGTGTATTGTAAATTCTACCACCTTTCAGGAAGTTAAAGCTATATGGGGCTATGGAGATGTACTTCTGTACATGCAGGATTCACATCTCTGAATCATTTTCTGTGCCCCAGAGTGCTACTGTTTGTACTTCAAAGGCTGAATGGAGGTCAGTCCTTCCTCTCAGAAAGCTATTTCTGCATATTATATTTTTGCCTTAGCTTCTCTTTCAAGAACACACCAAGGAAGTGGAAATTCTCTCTTCTGTTCCCTTCTCTTTGAATCCTCTGAAAGGAATTCAAACTCACATCAGCCCACCACCAGGATGGAGCCATAACCAGCAAAGCAGCAGACATCTGCATCCTTCTCTGCCAGTAACTCCAAGTACTTTTGCCACTGTAATAAATGGGAGTGCAGCCCATTCCAGAAAGGTACGATGTAGGTGGAAAACAAGGAACTTGTCCAGCTACTCTTAAACAGATGCATAACAAGAAACGCTTATATTTGCTCTGCACTGCTCTGAGGGAGGAAGGTGGGTGGTGAATTCCTCTACTTCATTCTGCAAATTACACATGTACTAAAGGGAGTAGGATTACAGAACAGAATTAGACGGTGTTGTAAGGAACGTTTAACTTACAAAACTTTCTTTGAGGTTCAGGCTGTATATGGACATTGAGCTGGCAGTTGTTTGGATGATGAGAAATGAGCAGATGTTGGTCTTTCTTCTGCAGAGGCTGTTCTAGTCATTCCTTAGATACTCACAGTTAGTCATGTGGCATGAGCAGCAGTGTCTTTACTGAGCCTTTGTTTGCAGCGTAGAGACATAGTGGAGGTGTGTTCTGACACTTTTTGCATCCCCCATCTAAATAGGGGCTGCTAAGAGAAACTAAAATTACACCATGAGACACAAGAGGATATATGGCATTAGCAGGTTCAAATGGGCAGGCCAAAGCTTCCTTAATAATGCTCTGAGACCAAGTGCAACTTTCCGGACAGAACAAACAGGTATCAAGGACGGGGGAAGCTGTTAAGCCATCTCATTTGCATAGCCTAGGATACAGTTTCCTTTCTGAATAAATAAATAAACAAGAGTCTTTAGAAAAATGCATTAAAGTGTATGTGTGGGAAACAGGAGGTTATGGCTTTGCAGTTATCAGGAGTGGTGCTTTGCATGGTGATTGCTGAAACCATGGCTTCCTACAGAAGCAAGAATCTATCCATAAAACTAACCTTCTATTCAATATAGAACCATACTCCCAGAGTTCCTCTTGCCTTCAAGCATAGGACACAACAAATTGCTCATTTGCGGTTGCTAAGAAGGAAGCAGGAATGCTTACCCTAGATTTTACTTGATCCCCTTTCCCCCCATGCTTTTTGCTGAACTCCTCTGAATCTTGTTATGGCTCCACCTCAAAAACTTCCCTTCTGTGATCCTTCTGCCTGTTGAGGTCACATGTACTAGAGGCATGGTCTACACTGTCCTTCATCTATCTAAAGTGGTTCTGTATATGAGATGCTAATTTTAAAAAGAGTGGGATTGCAGAATCCAGCTGCAGCAACTTCATCAATGAAAAGTGTATCCTTTTGTTTCCTCCAAGTCATTTTCATCATTGCCCAGCTTCATCAAGAAGGTGTCTGCATGTCATTTCAAGATGTCTTCTCTCTCTAACACTGTAAAACAGCAATTTGTATCAGCATTAAAATCACTAGTTGGAAGGTACAAGGGAGGAAAATATCTTTCAAAATGCTTAGAACAAATTATATAAATCTGCATTTTTACTGTAGGGTTTTGTGTCCAGTCCTAACAATCACAGTAAGAATTCATAAGAGTTCAGAGACTCTAGGCAGACTGATCCAAATTGCCATGCTTATGCAGTATGTTGCTTGCAAAGTTCCCAGCTCTGATATATTTCTTTGGCTATACTGAAAAATTATACTTCTCACAGTGCTATAGATTGTAGGGCTGTCTGCATCACATTGAAATGGTATGCCCTGGAGAAGGAGAGCAGGGAAACATATGAATTATCCTTTGATTATGATATGCTGCAGTGTAGCCTTCAGCTCTTATTTTACTTTCCAGTCGTTTTCCTCACTTTAGCTTTATTTGTTTAATTTCAGCCTGTGTGATGTTCTGTTGTACTAGCAAACTAATTTGCCTACAGCCTAGTAAAAATCTCATTTTTTGCATCTGTCAGGTCTAATGATTGCAAAATGTTTGCTCTTGCACTGGTGGAACAGACAACTGCTCTGTGTTACCCTTGTCAGCCTTCTGCAATTGGTCCTGAGGTCTGCCCTCAGACCAGCTCTGCTTCACTTGTCCAGCTCGCTGAAATGAAAAACCACGGTATTTGCTGTGAAGGTTTCTGTGATGGATTCCATCACCCATGGTTTCATGGATGTTTTTGTTTATATGAATATTATACACTTTAGGACAAATGCTTGTCAAAGGCAAAACCTAAGAACTTGTCAACACCCTTTCACTGGGAAACTAGTTGTTTTAAGTTTTGCTCTTGGAATTATTTTTCCTTTGTGCAGCTCTACAAATACAAAATGAAAGAAATCCCCCCACCTTGACTACCTTGTTTAACATAGACTTTGTGACCTTAAAATGATTTGCATTTTTTTGTTTGTTTATTTTTTTTTCCATATAAAATACTTGCCATCGATTTCTTAAATTTACCTCTGATTAAGCATTTCATCCTCAGGCAGGATTCCTATATATTGTTGACCAATACCCCTAGGCAAATTTTTAACTACAAAACTAGATAAAGATTGATTATGAATAGGCTTAGTAAACCAGACTTTTTTTTTCTCTCTCTCTTTAAAGAAGACTCAATTCAGATTTGATCCTCTTAAATGTTCACTGTCATTGAGATGAGAACATGCCAGTGTAATTGACTTCCCAAGGCTGCTTCAATTATCTATTGGTATTTATTCTCCTTTTATCAACATAGACACTGAGGTGCAAATGAATGAAGGGTGTCTTTTTGGAGTGGGGGTTATAGTGGATGCCAGCAAGAAATTCAAAATATGAAGGCTTGGTTATCTCTCTATCATGAAATCATTGTTTCATAGTCAAAACCTATATATTTTCTTGGTTTGCTAAAGGTAAATGCCATGGAATCTGGTTTATATATGTATAATCCTGTTTTTTCCCATGTATTCATGCTCAAGAACACTACAATGCTGGGGAATTTACTATATTCATTATCACTGTCCTAATGGCTAGCAATACACATTTAAAAATGTGTCTTATTTCATCTTTAACTTCCAGTCACTGTATTTTATGTTTTTTTGTCTGCTAGATTAAAGAGATTGGAGTTAGAAAATCTCCTTAAGTAGGTAATTTATCATGTACAGGCTGTATCATCATGATTCAGTTCTGTCTTAATCCATCTTAGAGCTCATTTAGTCTCTTACTGTACAGTCTATTTCCAAATTGCAAATCAATCTTACGGTTTTCCTCTAAACTTTGAGTTTTTTCTTGGCATTGCTTTTAGTGGAATAGCTGCATGGAACTGACTATCTTCACTCTTGGGAGAGGAGTGTACAGGGACTATAGGTACTTTAAGCATATGTCTTCTTTATAGGCATATGTCTTGAAGTGTGTGTCTTTTTGCAGGTGGGCACAGATTGCCTTCAATCCATGCTGCAATCCAGACAAACCCTGAACTGTGCCCAGCTAAAGAATGAGCAGAGCTAAGGATCCCATAGAACAGTGGTCTCCAAAGGGGGGTGTGTGCCCTTGGGGTGTTCAAGGCCATCTGTCGGCATGTGGGAAGACAACAGTTGAACTTCCATTTGTATTTATTTTTATCTAAAACAAATAAGGGAGAAACTAAGCTTCACCAATATTTAATATTCAGATTGACACTGGTACATTTAGTCAGTCCATATGTCAGATGGTCATGTAGGATTCATGAGGTGCCCTGAGGGAAGAGTGGGTACTTCTCAATGCGGAGGGATTGACAGTGGCATCCTCATTCATTTGTTCACTTTCAGTGTATTGTGATGTATTACCATTTATATGTGCCAGTTAAGTGGGTTTATGGATTATATTATCTAGTTTTTACCAAATTACAAAATGGACAAGTGGCTTTAAAGCTTTAAAGCCACTTCTGTAAAGAAATACAGATTGAAGATAATGTTGATAATGCCAGTGCGAATGAACATGAAGAAAATGGCAGAGCAGACACGTCTCCTACTGCTAGTACGAGCTCTCCATTAGCCACGTTATGGATAAAAACAATGCTAATCAGAGTTGACAAGAAGTTGGCAAAAAAAAAAAGGCTGCAAAATTAACAAGATGACTATTTGAAATATCAATTTAAAGCTACTATTTTTAACGATGAACCTCACCCTAAATGTATATTGTACCTTGAGGCATTAGCTATTGATAATAAATGAGAGCATTACAATTAGAAAGACAACACCTAAAAGTATTGAACATGAAGACAAACATCTACTATTTTTTCAGGGATGTTTAAAGTCATGTACTTTACATAACTAAACATAATGATAGAAGCAAATTCTGAGGCTTCTTACTTAAGAACAAAAGACAAAATGGCTGAAATAATGCACAGAAAATAGTACAGCAACCAATTGAGGTCCATTCCTTTGTCAGTAAATGCTGTTGGAAGATGCACAGAACAGTTGAAGAGTTACTGAGGAGTTGAAGAAATAAGTATTAGGACAAATCAAGCAGTGTAGGAGGTTTGATGGAGCTGGGTGAAAGTACAGATGTTTATAAATTGTCTCAACTTATGGTATTTGCTGAATTTTGTCTCAATAATGAAACCGATAAAGAAGTACTTGTGAGCCACTGAAGGAAAAATGTATTGTAGAAGATACATCCTTGACAGTAAATGGCCTCTTTAATAAGAGTAATGTTTTATTGAAAAACTGTGTAAATATAATCACTAATGGAGCAGCTGGAATAAAAAATGTGTTCCAGGGTACGGTTACAGAAGCTGGCTTCACACATGAAATTTCTTTGCTGCGTCAGTCATAGGCAAGCTTTTGCAGCAAGGAAGCTGGAGCTGAAACTGGATGAAGTGCTGCAGGGTGCTATCAATGTGGCTAATTTTATTTAAAAAGCAACTTTAAATAGTAGAATATTTACAATACTCTGTGATGAGGTGGGGAGCGGCCACAAAAATCTTTTGTACCTCTCAGAGGTTTACTGGTTTTCTTACAGTGAAGTGCTTAAAAAAAGTTGTCGATCTTGACAATTTTATGCATTTTTCTTTTGCAAAAAGACAAATATTCCAAACTCACTGACCTTTTCGGTGATGACAAAAGCTGTCTATAGCAGGTATTTTCAAAACAATAAACACACTTAATGTGTCCCTTCAACATTAAGGTGGTGCTTTAACAATGAGTGAGGAAGTCACTGCTTTTCAGGGGAAACTTGTGTTATGGAGAGAGTATTTTGGAAGCAGATGTTTTGAAATGTTTTGATTGTTATGTGATTTTGATGCCAAAAATGATGCAAGCTATTTGCCTAATAAAAGCTCTCCTACCTGCACACTTAAAAAATATGGAAACTGAAATTTCTAATCTGTTTAAAAATTTTCCCGACAAGAGTTTCAGTGGATTTTGAACCTGGTTGTTAAAACATATAAAAATGCAACACTTTCTGATTAGTTTACAAGAACAACAAATTGCTATCAGGGAAGATAGAAACTTATTAGCCAAAATTCAACAAAACCCTTTGTGCAGTTGGTGGTTGGAACCTAAAAATGAGTATCATGTTTAATAAGTATAGCCA
Organism: Brachypteracias leptosomus; assembly: GCA_013401335.1. NCBI lineage: Eukaryota > Metazoa > Chordata > Aves > Coraciiformes > Brachypteraciidae > Brachypteracias > Brachypteracias leptosomus. Next base: position 40,759 of record VYZX01021687.1, read on the forward strand.
GCAATATATTTCCTCCTTTTGGATCTACATATCTTTGTAAAGTGCCATTTTCAGCTAGCAGCCATGAAAGCCAAGTATTGAATAAACTGACCTTCAAATTGCTGCATCACTAAGCATTAAACTAAAAGTTTAAAAAATAATGAATAACATTCAATCACTTTGCTTTAGTGAGAGCAAGAAGGGGGTTTTTTGTACCTCAATTTAACAAATATTATTTATTGTTTATCTTTTCCTTTTTTATTTCTATTGTTTGATTATGTTTTATAATATGCATAATATACTAGTACAGTAGCAAGAACATGTATATAATTTGTGAATAAATATACATACATTGGGGATGCATGTTCAACATTTTTTTGCTGGTAAGAGTGCATGATCAAAAAAGTTTGGAGAGCACCTCCATAGAGCCAGAGTGTGTTAGCTTCTTTCCCTGCTGCATCTCATTGTGGTTATACAGGTTGAAGTTCCTGCTGATTGCCTAAAAGAACAGCCAGAGAACATTCATACCTGTCTGAAAAATACCTTGGTAGTGCTCACAGTAGACCAGAAACTCCAGCACGATACTTTTTGTCTGTCTTTTATTATAAGGTTATTGTTACCTCTTTACACTATCAATAAATCCAAGAAAATCTCTTTTTGTCTGAGCTCTAACATGAGAAACTGTGTTTATGCATCATGAATTTTACAGAAGCTCTCACAGTAAGAGCTCCACCCTTTGCATAATCCCAAGTACCCCCTGAGTCCAGCATAGCTCCACTTCTGGATATCATTGTTTTCCCTAGGATAAGTAGCCTTAATGAACAGCCCCATTCAATTCCTGTGGGTTCTTTTCACACCATGACACCGTATAAAGACACTTGCATGTCACTTCTCCTTGTAAAGCTGCAAATTAATCTATTAAACTCTATTATAAAGCAATTTGGAGAAATAATTGGAAACTATAGAGATGCGCTGCATAATAAGATATTCTCACTTCATTTTTTTTTCTCCTTTAGGACCATACTCAGCAGTATCACATCATCATGTGATACTTAGCAGTATCACATCATGGTGACTTAGGGAATTAGGATGGGGAGAGAGGGGACAGGAAGAGGGAGAATTTCCCTCCTCCTTTCTCTGTTTTACCTATTTAGACCCAAATATCAGTGGTAACTTTTGTATTCCCCTTAATTTGATGTGCTCATATAATATGGAGAAGGATCTGATTTCCTGTCAAGCATTGATATTTAAAACATTTATTCACACAAATTAATGATAAAGGATCAATAGAAATGGTGAAATGTCTCCTGTAGAGATATCGTGATAGTTTCTTAAGAGCTTTCGTACTACCTACACTTCTGGCATTTTGGAGTGCCCCTAGTTTTATGGAAACAAGTTTCTTCAGATATTATGCATCAAAATCTCTGAGCACTAAAATTAAAAAATAAATGACACTTTAAACAATTACTCAAATTGCAGGATCAACAATTCTAAATCTAATATGCCTGCAGGGGGTTTAACAAAAATGTTCTGTAGAAAAATGACATCATCAAAACAAAATGAATGCTTTCTCAGGACTTCCAGTCCTGTGTGGCAGCTTCTTGCCAGAAGAGAGTGTGCTTGTATGGGCTGCTGGGATTATTCCCCGTGCTTCTAGGTCTCTCTTATTTAAAGGAGGGAGATTAATGTTACAGTTTAAAAAAAAAAAAATGCTAAATGGGTATTATCCTTCAGACTAATGTAACAAATGGCATGGAATTTATTTAAAACTCAGAAATAGATAGAAGTTATTTTTAAGGAGATTGTTCAGTTCTGGTGAATTCAAATGCATAACCTTTAATGACACTACGTGTATTCTCTCCTCCCTAAGAGAGCTAAAATAAAGCATTACGTATGCTAATGAAGGTACAGAACATTTTTTCATGCCAGATTGCTGTTAGTTCTTGTGGGGATAGAGACGCATAAAGTCTGATTCCAGGTGTCCTGTGAATTCCAGGCACAATCTGTAATGGTAAAATGAAAAGGGCAGAGACAGTAAAAAGTAAAAGCACACATGGTCAAGGAGATGATTGCCAGTCCATAACAAACTGATGTAATTTTCATCACTTGATGTCCTGGTTTGAGTTAGGACAGAACTAATTCTGTTCAGTGATTTTACTTTTCAGCTCAGTCTCTTTTAATTAACTGCAGTTTCTGAAATTAATGGCATGCTTTTGCAGACACTGTCTGCTTCTAGAAGAGGTAGTGCTTGATGTTCAGAGTTACTACCAAGGATTGGTGTGTGCAGAAAGGCTCTTGCTTATACTTGCTCCTATGTAGACCAAGGTCACTACTAAATCTTGTGTACCCCATTGAGGAGTGCAGAAAGTAGAAGGCCTCACCTGCAGGGAAGAACAGAGATGGGACAGGTGACCCTAAATGGACCAGCAAGGGATTCCATCCCATATATGTCATATTCAGTATAAAGCTGAGGGATCACAAGGGTCAAGCTGTTCTTCAATGGCCAGCATCCGAGGAGAACTCTTTCCATTCTGCCTTTAATCCCAATCCATGTGTTCCTGAATCGAGCTCCTGAATCTGGTTCCTATCTGCTGCTGAGTCCCATCTGGGATTTCTCCAGTGCCTGCTCCACAGCATCAGTAATGATAGTGACATAATTGCTGTCAGGGAGGTTGGGTTTGATATTGGTCTTGTATATATTTCATGTTATTGTTTTTATTTTTATTTTAATTAAAGCTATTTTAGTTTTCTTTTCCAATCCATAAGTCTCTCTTATTCCCTTTCCCTTCCCCTTTGGAAAGGGAAAGGGTTAACAGAGAGCATCTAACGTTTGTCTAGTTTCCAGCCCAGCTCTAACTCTTGACACCTGAAGTTGCCAACAGGTTGCCCAAAGACACAGAATGAAACTGCTTGCTTAACTTGTAATGTTAAACACTTCAAGTAATTCTCAGGTAACCTGGAAGGTTTTGTCTTTTCGTTTCCATACCAAATTAGAGGCTTCATCTCAGACAGCAATGATGAACTACTTATATTTTCATATCTTTTCCCAGTCAAGGATAAAATTGGCTTTACTTTTGTAAACCCAGTTGCTTTTATTAATGTGACCCTGGATGATTCCTCTGCGGGAAAAGTGAATGTGAAGCAAGTGAAATGAAAAGATGCCACCGTGGTATTTTTAACTATGTTGCTGTAAGACTGAGTGCAACCACAGTAAGGCTGCTTAAAACAATATGTCAAGATGCAGCCTAATGCCTATTCAGAATAACATAACATAATGTGCAGAATTTATTTATAAAGGACTTGATATAAGATATATCAAAAATTGTTATTTGAGAAGCTTCAGGAAAAGATATTAGAAGAAAGAAATTTCAGAACGTAGAAGTCTGCCAAAGAAGGGAAAGAGCACGAACAATTAATGAAGGCATTAAAGGGTGCAAAAAGACATGTACAAGAGCCAGGGGAAAATTTCTTATCTAGAAGGACTTTTCACAGGTAACTGGAGTACAGCTTCAGCTGACAATTGAAATCTCAGCAGAGGAAGTATGTGAACCAAACTGAGACGCTCAAGTACAGTAAATTATCACCACCATATGGCATCCTTCTGAGGATTCTGAAGTAAATAAAGTGTGAAATAACAGTCATACACCATTTCGGGAAATGTTACTGCAAGACTTTCCTCAATATTCAAAAAAATGTTAATATAGCTTTGATATTTTCTTTAACTTTGAAGGACTAAGGGATAATCCCCAAACTCTGAAATAATGTATTATCATCTAGTAGTCCTAGTAAATAGGATAAAAATGCTCTAATAGAGCCACTACTTTATCTTGCTTTACCTTGCCTTAGCTTAAATTAAAAAATGAATGTAATTTAAAGTTAGCATAGCCTATATTAACTAGATTAATTTAACTAGTTAACTGAGCTATTAACTAGCTTGCTTATCTAAATTCCTCCTTTCAGAAAAGAATGTGAGTGGTTTCTCTCCAAAGTCTTCAGCAGAGGACAGTCATGTCTCTCATGATGAATTTGGGAGAATCAGCAATGTATAGATAATAGTGCCATTATCAATTCCTTGAGGGAAGGGGGAGGAGAGAGAGAGATTAGAAGCAAAAAAATAGTTTAACCTGTAACTTACTTCTGCCCAGGTGACAGCAACCACTCTAGCTCACCTTATGCCGGAGAATGCCATTTAAACATCAACTTTTTTTTCTGCTACAGACTTTTAGCAACTTTCTCTCTCACTTCTTTAAGCAGCATTGAACTTGAACTTAACACTGTATGTAAGGGACAGGGGGACAACCTCATAGGCTTCCCAGGAAGGCACGATTTAATTTTGTATCAAATGCATAGCACCTTTACAAAATGCATTTAAGTAGTCCCAGGTGTCTTTTATTAGTCTTGAGTTTGCCAGCTTTATTTTTCATTTTATCCTTTTTCCTGTGGCAATAGGTGTCATTTTTATGCTAATTAAATGTTAGATGTCATTAATTTTGCACATGATCCACTTCAACTTCATGTGCCTTTCTGACGTTTTCTAGGATCACCTCTCCTGGTTTTGTTTTGGAAACAGAACAGTAAAATCAAGATATTTCTTCAGGAAGCAGTCACTGATAGGTAGACTCAGGTGAGGTTTTCTACAATAATTAATAGTTGGTGGATTAATAGTAGAGCAGAACTTGGCCACTGCTGTCCTTATCTGGGCAACTACAGGCCTGGCAGCCTGACCTTGGTACCAGGGAAGATCATGGAGAGGTTCATCTTGGATGTGCTCACCAGGGGATCAGGCCCAGCCAGCATGGGTTTGCAAAGGGCGGGTCCTGTTTGACCAATCTGATCTCTTTCTATGACCAGGTGACCCCGCTTAGTGGATGAGGGCAAGGTGGTTGATGTTGCCTACCTGGACTTCAGTAAGATATTTGACACAGTCTCTCACAGCATCCTGTTGAACAAGCTGGGGGCACATGGCATAGACAGGTGTACTCTTTGCTGGGTTAAAAACTGGCTGGATGGCTGAGCCCAGAGAGTGGTGGTAAATGGAGTTAAATCCAGTTGGTGGCCAGTCTTAAGTGGGGTCCCCCAGGGCTCGATTCTAGGGCCAGTCTTGTTTGATATCTTTATCAATGACCTGGATGAGGGGATCGAATGCACCCTCAGTAAATTTGCAGGTGGCACAAAATTAAGCAGGAATGTTGATCTGCTTGAGTGTAGGAAGGTTCCGCAGAGGGATCTGGACAGACTGGAGTAATGGGATGAGGCCAATTGTATGAGGTTTAACAAGGCCAAGTGCACTTTGGTCACAACAACCCCCAGCAACACTACAGGCTTGGGGAAGTGTGGCTGGAGAGCTGCCTGGCAGAAAAGGACTTGGGGGTACTGAAGCAAATTTTCTGTTGCAGTATGCTTTAAGCCTATATGAAGGGCATAGACTCTAATACTTTTGTTTTCTGGAATTTTTTTTTCCCAGCCTGCTTGCTCTGGCATAGGAAATCTTACATATGAATATACTGCTTTTAAAACAGAAGAATTTTGAGCTGTTAAAAGTGGTCAAACATCTATTGCCCTATTCTGTTTCTTTATTAAAAATAATTGTTGATTGTGTATTATTTTCCTGCATGTTCTTGTGCTGTCCTGAACAGGAGCTTCATCTTTAGCCAGTAGAATCTGTTTGGTAACTACCAGAATACTGAGAGTGACCTGGTTAGCAGCTCTGATTTCTTAACAGATCCATGTTTTTATCTCAGACCCATCTTCAAGGAAATATAGTAATTTCAAGTGTGACAGCATACTCTCTCGTGTGTTTGCTTGTTTGGTAGAGTCAAGTCATCAAGGACTCATTCTTAAAGCAGTGTCTGCCTCAAAGTTGTCTGTTCCACAGCTGATGAAGATACTTTTTAAGGGATTTATTTTTCATAGAGTTAAAGTCTATACCAGCTGCACCCTACTGAAGTTTTAATTGTAGCATTAAGTTCTCATTACAGGATGTCTTCAAAAGACATAGGGAACAGTTTTACTTGAATAAATACTGTAGGAGGCTCTGTAAACATCCACACTGAAGTGGCACTTTGCCAGAGGTTACTGCACTGAATAATGAATTTTCCAAATAAGAAAAAATATTAGTTGTGTTTGGCCATTTGAACTTTCTTGCAGCAAGAAATTACAGTAAAATTGAACTTATCAAGTATTCTTTTCAGAAATTTTATAGCTCGTTGTACAAAGTAATGTAAAATATACAGATGAGAATGTAGTAACAGCTAAGTTAACAGACTTTGGCACCAGTTAGGATTTACAGATGGAATTTACAGAAGTCCTTTCTGTAATAAACCATGGTTGGGCATCTTGGGGAACCCCTTTATTCCCCACATACCTTAGATTGCGAGGCCTTGCAGATAGCCTGTACAATAGTACGTATATTATTTGAAATATGGAGTAGTATGAGGAGATCCAAAGGGAAGGACATGGTTACCATTGAGAAGACGGCCACTATTAAAACTATGGATTTCAATCTTCTGGAAAAAAGCAAGAAAGAAATAGATTTTCCTATAACTCTGACAGTATCTCAGTTCTTCATGTCTTCATAACTCCCTAGTTCCTTCAGTACAGATGAGTGAGTGCAAACTCTTGATGCCAACAATTATAGCCAGATTCACACTCCTGCTTTGGAAGGTCTGAGCTGCTGCTGATTTGCTGGGTCCTACAAATGGATTAAAGTTACAGTCAGTACAGTGTGCTACAGAATTCCAGTTGTATGAAAACAAAACAGGATGACACAATTTAATAGACTTGCAATTGAATAAAAGTTCTTTGAATGTAAATGATACACATTGGAGAAAAAGAGGAAAATATTTTTTTTTAGATCTCTTTATTACTTATCTCTGCTTAGTAATATTGCTTCTGTTAGCATCTAATTTAGTTCTTTAATGTGTTTGGGTCAGAAGAGATAGAAAGTAACTTCTGTGTTTTTCCAGCAGGAAGGAACATGGGGCTGAAGCATGGTTCATGTAGTCAAATTTTCATGTCTCTTTATATTAGCGTTATCATTTGGTGCAACATTATCATGTGATGATCTTATATTCGTGGAGTGGTGTCTGTTTTCCCCTTTTCACCTGGAAGAAAAATTATAAACTTATGAAGTTTAAACCACAGGATTTTCTTTATAAAGCTGAACTAAATGAAACTATTTTGAGCAATGCATTGCCAAGCGGGAAGTAAGTTAATAAAGTGCTATATTAAACTGTTCTCAAATTTTAAGCAAACCTGTCCCTCCACTCCTGAAAAGCCTGAAGCCCAAATAGCCAGTGTAGTGCAATGAGGACAACTATTCCCATAGCTCAGGCATCAAATAGAATTAAATCTTAGGTTGATATTGCTGGCTTTTCCACATTTAGAAAGTCTGTGGAATGTGGATTGCTATTTTGGCTGATTATTGAAATAGTAATAATTTCATGTCATCTGTATTCTCACAGGTATGTTTTCTATAATCACCCCTTCATCAAAATGTCATCCAATTTTTATATTAGGTAAACGTTTCTTTCTTTCTAGTTTCCCACTGAGGTTTGTATTCATAGTTTTCACTTAACAACAAGATTTACTCCTGGATACAGAGATTTTCATAAATGTTGACATAGTCCTTTGAATCTGATGCAATTAAACCATTAGCAAATAACTATAGCTTCAGTCCAGCAACTGCATGCGCAGTAAAGCTTCAACCTTGGCCAAGGTTTTCTGAAATAAAAAATCCCATAGAATTAAAGACTTCCAAGCTTTTCACGAAACCCATGTTTTGTACAAACCTCCTCTACCAGCCAAGAAGTAGAAGAACCTGTGCATTCTCCCTTGGTGGCTGCATGGTCAGATAGAGAAAGGATGCAGAGGTGTAGCCCACACCTCTGAACTTGTCCTGAGAACATTTTATGAGGGCAAGGGATCTTTGGGGTTTCTAAGTTTCAGTAGGTGCTATGGGTACTTGGAACACCATTTTGAGACAGGGTTAGATTTTGAGACCTGGGATTCAGCTGCAGTTCAGCTGTCTGTAACTGTATCTGAGAGTTATCTAAGCAACATTTATAGTTAATGGAGAAAGGAGAGAGGCAGTTCCAGGGTGCCATTCATCTCACCTGCTTTAGACATCTATTTATGGACGAGATCACTCATTCCTTAGAAATGCTCATTTATCTTAACTTTGGCAATACCCATGTAACACCTTTCCTAGTTAGTCTTGGATTAAAAAATATTTCATCCATCATGGATGGAGATATTGTAAATGTGTAAATGTTACTGCTTAATCAAGGAGAATTCTACACTTACTTTTGTAATTATAAATTATGGCTTTTGTGGCACTGATAACATTTTCTTAAACAATATTTAATTGTTGTTCATGTCAATTCGTTTGAATTATCCCTCTCAATGAATTCTGCTCTGAATTGTTTTAGCAAATGGGCTCTTTCTGAGCAATAAATGTGTGACGTGTGTGCACATGTAAGAATTACTAATGTGTACTGTACATTGTCCAGCTGTAGTAATGTAAGCAGATGTTGAGTCCCTAATTTTTGGTTCAGTAATCAGTCTATTTGCTACATGAAAACTACTGTAGAAGTGTTTCTGAGGGTGATGTAGTAGTGTGTGCTTCAAAAGAAATTTATGATAGTTTTCTAAGCTGTGATTTATTCTTTTCTGTGATAGGATGAGACTTTCCATTTTGTTCTGTTCATATTTCCTAATCTAGACCAAATTCACCAATATAAAGCAGATTTACTATGTATTCTAATAAGTTTTAATTTTTTATTTCTCCAAGTATTTTTTTGTCTAAACACATACTCTAAACCTTGTGAAATTTTATTTGTAAGAATATCCAGTTATAGTCTATATTTTGCATTCTAAGTTCTATCTACACTCCACACATAATAATGCAAAGTGCCTTTACTTGTCTGCTTCTCCATTCCCTCCAAGATAAAGTGTTCAGTATTTCAGCACTCCTAGTTACTTCAATGCTTGCACCAACCTTCAGTAGTCTATTACATTCACTTGCTTTAATAAAGAAGCAGTTCTTGCTTAATTACTTGGGCTTCTGGCATTGGTTTACAAATTATTAAGTAATCTATTCTCAATATGGCCCCTATTTACTTTCATAATACCTGGCATGAAAATTACTCTTGTATAATATTGCAGCCTCCAGACCCTTTGCTTTTGTTCTGCTATTTCTAAGAATCAGGTCTGATAAGCTTGTAGAAGAAGGTTGTCCTATTTGTCTGGAAGCCATCAGAACCACATTGCCTTCAGTTTAGTAGATGGTATCTCACACTGAAGGAACCAGGAATCATATTTTATGTATATTTTTTTCTTCAGTTTTCTTTATCAGTGCCTCCAAAATCTTCATATGAACTGCTGTTATTTCTTATAGCCATATCATTCACCTTTAAATTAATCTATTACTCCTTACCTGTCTTTGGGATCCTTTCTGGCTTTGCAACACGTTATGCGTTTTTTCCTCTAAGGAACCTTTTCCCTCCCTGCTGTACCACTGAGTTGTGTGTTTACTTGTCTTAGCATCCAGTGTTATTAAAGAGAGTTTGTTTCTTCAGACTACTCAAAGTCCTACTGAACCTAACCCTAACCCTTAACATGCTTGTAGATAGGTTAAGTAGCATTTAATCTATTCATACTTTGTTATAGTGCAGATCCCAATTTCTTTTTCTTGGCTAAATTTCTATTTCAATGTAATATGCTGGCATCTTTGAATACCTGATAGCAAGTGCTCAACTTCTTGATGAGATAGACTATTTTTTTGTTGTAGAGAAATCGCTTTCTGACTACAACTGTTTGTAAGTCACCTTAAAATCTCCTAATAAACAACCCCCCTACCACAAGAACACTAAATTCCTATTAATTCTTTTTATCAACTATTAGGTTTAACATCAGAGTTCATTATTATGTTTAGCTTCTGTGACTAAAAATATGAAGAGGAAATTTTTCTAGTTTAGAGAATTTGAGGGAAAATTAGAATATTTTATATGTGACTTTATAAAGGTTTATGTTTAAGTAGGTGTGATCTGTGTGCTAGTCATGCATTTGTAGTTTTTCTGTGAAATCATCTTTACCACGTTGACATTCCAGGCAGAAAAGAGGAAAATGAGCATTTTTAACTGGAAAATGTAGTTATATATATATAACATCATACAATATCCTATTTTTATTCTATTGTTCTTAGTGTTGTTATTACTAGTCCAAAACACTGAAACACTTAGACACTTCTCGCAGGCATGAGTTGCATTGATTGCATTTGTTTTCAGGTTAGATCCATGTGCTAGAGTCCCAATTTAGTTTTAAAAGTTGCATTTTTCTTGAAAACCTGTATTGACAGTCTTCCCAAGTAAAACCCCAATATCCCAGGGTTCCTTCTACTCTTTTAGTCACCCTGAAAAACACATACAATATCTGATTTTAAAAAAATAGCTGATTTGTTTTGAACAAAAAAGGAAATCCAATGCATCCCTGGCTTTATTTCTCCTTTATGCAACAAGATATATTTAGTCTTTTAGTTTTTCTGTAAATGGGACTGTTTCCTAGCACCTAAAATAATGTTTTACTGTTTCCTTTTGGTTTATCTATGCTTCATCTTTTGCTTTGTGTTATCTGTGCTCAGGATAAGATTCTACTTCCTTTTTCACTTTTGTAATCTCAAATGATGTATATATCAATGAAAGTATACCTCAGTTTTCTTCTTTATCTAAGGGCAATGGCAAGTATCAGTATTTATGCTATTTCTCTTCTCCAGATACAATATTTCATGAAAGTAAGTTTCACTCAGTGCTTCTAAGCCTCTAAATGTGAGTAATGTGTTTGTTTCATTGGAATGAAAACAGAGATAATTATGTTTGCTTGTAATGCATCATATATGGTGAGATCTCTCTATCTTTACTAATCCCAGAAATTGTAATCTGTGCTTTACAGTTACTCACAATTTACGTTTTGTCCATGTAATGAGGAGATATTTTTTCTTATAATTCATGTATTTGTTTTGTATACAGATATTTTTTTATCTCTGCACCAAAACTCCTACGGTACATTCTAAAGTACACAGTATAAATCTCGGCAGCAGGAAATCTTAGTAAAATATCTGACTGTATAATCCATCTGGTCTGACCAGTTCTCATTCATTAGGAGTCTCTTATGATCAACATCTGGTAGGATTAGACTGCCCTGAACAACAAGGATTTAGCTTGCAGTACTTACATGCAGCTTTAGTGAACCAAAAGGTCATCGGAAATATCTGTTAAAAGCAAAGTAGTATGATTAATCTAAAAATTATTAAATTTATTTTATAACTGGTGGAGTTAGAGTTGTATAATCAAGCTGTACCTTTAAATTATACCTAGTTTGAAGTGTCGATCAGTGGAGACCCCTGAATCCAAACTGTCATCATTAGATTGACAATTCCTCATGAATATCACCTTTCTTTACTATTTTCCTGAGAAAAAGGGATAAAATTGGCTTGATAAAAATTAAGTGTTGTGGTCAAATGGCTGCTAGCTATTTACTACTGGTGAGGAGGTACTAGCACTAAGAATCCCACTGAAGTGAGCAATATCTAAACAAAATCAGTATGTGTGCAACTTTTGTATCCTTGTGAGGTAGGGAATCATTTATAGATTGTACAGAGAGAATCATCATACAGAGATCATATAGGAAGTAAAAAACATTCCAATACCCAAAATTCAGTGTCAGGGTTCTGAGAGCACCAGAAGCCCTTTCTTGCTCTGATCAGCCCACCAAGGCTGCCTCCCCCTCATGACCCAGGACCCCATTTCAGCTTAGCTGTCAGTCACTGCCCCAGTGATGCTGTGGGAGTGCTGGTCTCTCTCTGCATCACAGCCATGCCTGGCATGGGCCCTGTTGATTTGGGCCCATTTCTTGGTCTATCATCAGACCTGTCTTGTTGGTGTGAACCTGCCCAGCAATCACAGGACTGTGTCTGACCCTGTTAATTCTCACCAGACCCGATCTTGTCCCAGACTCTTGAGTGGACTTCCCAGCTTTACCCTGGATATCCCTTACTGCTGTGAACTTGCCCGGAGGTGTAGCCTCATGGTTGACACTGGCTGCTTTCTCCAACACTCTGGAGTGCTGCCTGGTGAGGTCGCTGGTCCGGGGGCTGTGTTAATTGCACTCATGTCCCTCGTCCTTAGGAAGCAGACAGGCCATGGCATTCTCCAGCATTCGCTTCCTTTCCTTAAACCTACAGCCATCCTGATACAGACCATGACAGTGTTGCAATTTGGATTTGTCCAGATTAATATTTTTTTTTACAGCCCATTTAGTCATTCTATCTACATTCTCAGTTTGCTAGAGATTAAAGAAATTAATTTCTTCCTTGGCAATGCAAGTTTCTTGGCTCCTCAAAACCCCTGTATTTCTTCCTTCACAGGTGCAGGGTCAGGGCCTTTGTTGTTTGCCTCTCAAACATCACAGAATTTGATACAACAGCTAAGAGGTAGGCAAGTATTGCTGCCATCCACTTCACAGAAAGAAAAGATAAAGCCAGACTTGGTAGCAAACTTTAAAATCTTATTTTGCTCATATGAGCTGTATCACAGAACAGCTCTGGCAGAATGAAGGGTAAAAGCCAGTTCTCTTGCGTCCCATCTTCATTTGTGCCTCAAGCACACGAGCCAACATTTTCTTCCTGTAACTGCATCCCTTACACATGATACAAACCCTTCATTTTTTAGAGCTTGCTCCTGGGTAAGCATATTTTCACTTCAGTAATTTTTTGAGGTTCACCACACATAGATCTATTAAATATGTAGTATGATGAAATGCTGATTTCATCTAGCTTTGTATGCAGAGCAGTGTAAAAGTGCTCTTTTTCTACTGTGAGTGAACAACTAAAACCTCTAGCAGTGGTTTGTGAAACCTTCCAGGTTTATTGATAATCATGTCTGGTAATTCCCATTTTGGGAAAAATGAAAAGTTGGTGTCTCTAAAGTGGGTAACATTTATATAAACAGACACAGAGCTACAACCTTCATTAAATTGTTAACAAGGGACTAAAACCACATGGAATTATACTGCTTATGTATTATAAGTCAGTGCAAGATTTACTTAGGAACTGCAGGTCCCCAACAGAGCTTAATGTGGTTTTCTTACAACTTTCTACAGCAGTTTCCTCCAGTTGAAATGATCTCATTCTACACAATAAAAAGGCAGAAGTATAGTAGTTTACAATTTTCTTTACTCAGAGTTGGCAGAATGAAACAATTACTGCTGAGCTCTAAAACTGCTTGTACCGCTGGTGATACGCTTTCCTGGACTGCATGCATCTGCTAAAACAAAACATGCAGCACTTTGTATTCTACTTTTCACAAATTGAATCCAAAATTGCTACAGGAATTGGCAGCTCTAGAACTGGAGGTGAGGCTTTGTAAATTCTGATGTTGGACCCAAATCCAAATCAGGAGGTTCTGTGTTTAGATTTATTTGAAAGAAGTGAAGAAGTAGGAAGTAGGAAGAAAACCAAAGGTTTCAACTCTGTGAAATATTTAGAATATTTAGAAAGAAATAAAAAGAATTTGAGGATGGTGAAAAAAAGTATAGAAATAGGAAACAAAGACTGGAAAATGTAGTGAAAATACCCCCAGCCCAGGCAGAAGTTGACATGTGTCAGACTAGTGGTCATAGCGTTGAACAGGGAAAAAGAACCAATGTCTCCTAGAAAACCAATGTAAAAGTTGTAAATTCTTATAAATCTTATAATATCTTGTTGTGATAATGGGAAAGAAACACCTTTCTTTTGGCAAAATCTCCACAACAGATGCATCTGAAAAGCATCCAATATCTGATTGTGGCAGTTAAGGGAAAAGGTTTCCAGCTTCTCTGGCACCAAATGCGATAAGGTGTATCTTTGGGGAGGCTCATCAGTAGTTCAATGAAAAGTCTGAGAGCTCTGCAAGCCACACAATATCGAGCTTCTAGCAGATGGGGCAGGGGAGTGTCCAAGAAGTTTATCAGTGGCTGATTTTAAATAAGTATTTCTCTGGAAAAAATTCCTATTGTTGTTCAGAAAAAAAAAATCATGTGCAATTGAATACCTTCTCCAGAGTTCATGAACAATTTCTGAAGGGAAGGAATCATAGCAAGTCAGTACACACTCTGAAGCATAATTTTTATAATCAAGTGTCAGCCTTGTGCCCTCCACTGAAGTCTATCTATAAGTTTTAGTCTATTTTAATAATATCTAATGTGTATTTTTAACAATTTTCTTGTCTTAATAATGGTCTAATTTGACTAAACAGTAATTGTCGAATCAGCTGTTTTCTACTTAGATCAGCTGAGTAATGTTAATCAAGTCTCTCTGAGATTAAAAGAATGACTAGAAATCACTTCAGAAAAAAATCAAGAAAATATCACAAAATGAAACCTGCAACTAAAAAAAAATCTTATTTTACAGAAGAAAGGACAGTATAAGGTATAAGCATAAGACAAGTGGTATGCTTTTGGAAACTATAGTTCAGTTAGCTAAGAAAAATTTTACTTTTTCTAAGTAATGGTTTTAGTGAATTTTCATAATAAGTAGGTAAACTATAATCGAGAGAGGTCTATTTTCTTATGTTATCACTGATGGTTTGTTTCAGAAAAGCAATTTTTCTTTGTATCATAAGGAGCAGTTAATGGCATTGCTGGAGCTAAAATATCAATCATTCATTTTACTAGTATACCAGCAGAAAAAGGAGTCACTACTGATCATTTTTTGTCAGCGAAAACTTTTTCAGAGAATGCACTTAGAAGTTGCTTATAACATCACAAAAGGATGAAGGATATAACTCAAATCTTGAACTGACCATTCTTGACTGTTGCTTCTGTAAAATAAAATAACTTTTAATAAAAAAATTACCTATATGTACACTTGTTTTAATCATTTTAAAAGGTTATAATATAAAAATATGTCTTAGTAATTTTAAGGCATGGCTAAAAGGAATAAGAAGCAGAAGCTGTGAAAGAAGTAATTGAGGTAGCCAGTGTGGTAATGATCTTCTGGAAATACTTCATTGGTCAGCAAAGAAATGGCAAAAACAACTTAAAGGGAACAGCAGAAAGGTGAAATGCTACTTGAGGATCAATTAATGCAATTGCTACATTGCAGAAACCAGATTATGCTGCTTTGTCTTGAAGAAATTTGCAAAAGTACAAAGATAATTTCAATGTTCCTCTTTTTTACCAAAACCTGTTATCTAAAACACTTAAGCAGGGTACCTAAAAACCATATTAATTTCACAGTAGACATAAAAGCATGAAATACACCCAACAGAACCACTGAAGGGATGAGTTTGTCTTGAAAGTAAAGCTGCCAGCAGAATGCAGAAGTCTCACCCGTGAACTTTCCTTTGTCCTTACATCCCCTCGCTTTTGCTGTATACTTAAGCATGAGGAAATTCAGCAATAGCTGGGTCTTATTTTTGCATGGATTAAATATCTTCCTCTTCCAGTTATATAAACTTTATGGCTATTTCAATTCAAATGAAGAAGTTCCTACTCCTGAAGGACAGACACGATTTCCTCATCTTTACTTAACCATGTTACTGTATATCAAATATATTCAGATTTTTTTGAATGTACTGTTTTCTCTCTCAAATAAAGTCAGTCAAGGAAAAGGAGAGTTAGGAGAGAGATTTAAAATATGTAATTCAAATGACCCATACAGGTGATCACTGAAATGTATCTGCATATGATATGTAGGCTTCTAAATTTTTCTGTTTAATATCACATGTATCTCTTCCATATATTGTATTTTCTGTGTTTGCATTTAAGATACCTGTTTTATACTGTGATTTGCTTCTCCTATTTCTGTTAGATAAGTAAAAAAGATACAGTGCAATGAATGTGATCATAATTTTATTAAATTACAATCAGAGTGTCACTCTCTTCATTGCAGTCTGTAACCATGTTATATCCAGCTAAATCTATTTTTGCTCGTCTATTAAGAATAGTAAAGTGAAACTCTGTTTTTACAGTCATGGGGCTGGAGGAAAAATGGCCATGATTAAGACAAAAAACCTTGTAGTAGTTATATGGACAAAACCCCTAAATCTGCTTTGTATGTTATCTGGCTTCTTTGTGCTATTAGGCAGCTCAAAGAGGACAGAGACCTGTCACTATAAAAAATCAAGTGAGGGAATCTGTTGGTATGTGGCTGCGTGTGTCACCTTTAAGCAAACCACTGGCTGCCCCGTGATAAGATGTGTACTCCGAGAAAGGGGGAGGACACAGCAGAGTTCATTAAGCTTTACTGATCCCTAACTGATGTAAGCTAAGCTCTGCTGATTCATGCTAGGACCAGCTGACAGTGGTTTCAAATCAGTGTTCAGCACTGACAATATGTAAGAGCTTTCTTGATGAGTCCTTTCCCTTTATAGAGTCTCAAACATCACTTTGGCTACGAGAAAGCTTTTGGTCTTAATAGCACTGGAAATACACAAGAATTGTCCATCACCATAATGCAAAGTAGGAGCCCACTGTGAACTTTTCATCACACATAGTAAAGCTCTACAGAGTACACTCATTGGTAGTAGATTATGGTTGTAAAAGAATAGTGCCTTGATCGGATGTTAGGCGAAATGGAAAAAAAATGTGGGTGCATAAATCATCGTCGAGATCATTGCTTGTCATTTCAGTGATAAATATAATTCATCTGCTTCCTCCTCCTTGAGTCTCAGTTCACTAGTTTGCCTTTTTCTCAACTTCTGGCAGGTGAGGAATGATTTGACTGGTGTCCTGTATGGTGAAGACATCGAGATTTCAGATACTGAGAGTTTCTCCAATGATCCTTGCACAAGTGTAAAGAAGCTTAAGGTATGTGCTACTGTTTGAATAAAGAAAAGGTGATGATTATGTCATAGCATTTAGGGTTTTTTTTCCTATCAGAAGACTAATAAAACAAAATTTGCATAAGAATTATATACTGCTGCATTCCATTGCATAATAAGGTCAACAAATGGCATTCTGAGGGCCTAGCCCTGCTTAAGTTAATGAATGTCTATGCATATAGTAAATATTTTCTTCATAGGCACATTAGGTAGAGCAAGTAGTTGCTGGCTTAGTGTTTGCACCTAAAGCACCAATCTTAGAGATACAAATGTGAAAGCTTTTGAGGTTCAGGACCAGAACCCTTTTAAGGTAAATTACCATGTAGCAAAAGCAGTGAGCATTTCTCCATTAGCTTTGTTACACCTTTTAGATTTAATTCCTTGCTTATATCATCTGCATTATTTCACAAGAATTATAGAGGAAAAAAAGGAAGAATAAACTTGATCACAGAATAATTTGCAGTCCTTCTCTTATTGTAATGATTTATTGGGTTCCTGGCATCTCATAAAATTAAAAATATGTTTTAGTGTTGCCATGCAGTGCAACCAACAATAAACTAGACATAGGAGATATGAATCTTAAACTGCATATGAACATGAGAAATGATTGAGCAGCAAGAGAAAGCACTTAAATTGTGAAGATCAAATTGTTGCCAGCATCAAATACATATGACTGACAATCAAAGCCAAAATCTTGCAAATACTTAAATATGTGTAAAACTAATTTTAAAATCCCAAATAAACTGAATGGTATTAAAAAACTAAAATTAAAGCAAGGATATCAACCTGTATAAGACTAGACCACTACTGAAGTTAACTGGAAAAGGTATGAAGCATGGTAAACTCAATGTGCTTTATTATTCACGCCAGTCTAGAGATGTGAGCCTGAACGTTTAAAGCATAAATAGGTATTTATATTTATAAGAAGTAATTCCTGTCTGTCCAGTCTAAGATATTTGCATTTCCTATCTGAGGCTCAAAATACGCCATTATATGTCGTTGGTGAGGTCCACATTTTTTACAAGGTCTTTAACACCTGGTGTCAGAAAACTAATAATTCTGAAGGCAGAGCTATTTAAACCAATGGATGATGTAATAGCAAGAAAAAATGCAGATAATCATGTGTGTTTATTCATGTATGACAACAACATGCTGTTAGTTTTATAGATTCTGGAGAACAATATATTAAAGTTATCTCTTGATTTCTTCTTCAAAACAAATTACTACAACAATAAATAAGTAATTAGCTAGGCAATTGCTTATTCTTGACAGGAATATAAGGTTACTTGTCCTTAGGTACATATGTTGCTCACAACTTGGCTATCCAATTCTAAAAATGTTCATTCCTTTCTTCAAGATGTAAATCTAATACAGGTAAACTGGTATCTGCTTACTGTATTTCAAATGGAGATGAAATACCTCTTATTTTTGTAAACACAAATTGATGAAATTAATGCATATGCAATACAAAATCTGGTATGATTTGCAGAAATACATATTTTCTGGTTTTCCTAGCAACACCTTAATTTTTACTGCATTAACTCCAGCCTCTTTGAATGACAGTTGGAAAGTAAATTTAGGCTTAAGGATATCTTTAAATCTAATTTTTGTATTCAGAGAAAGGAATGTTGGAGGATATGCATTTGTACATCAACTTAAATATTTAACAATTCTAAGCGTGCACAGGCAAACTGTATAAGCAATAACACTTCTGCTTCCAACTTTCTTATATCTGCATGCAGGACAAAAAAAAAAAAAAAAAGGCAATATGTGAATTCCAGTTCAATGAAACAGTTTCCATCTGATTTCCCAAATACAATAGGTGTTTTGGATACTGACTGAACATTGTCTCTCATTCTATCAGTCAAGTTAATTAAATTTTAAAATTTGGGGCCATGAACTGGTTTGGATGCAGCCTCAATCTGAGTGAATGACATGGATGCTAACACAGACATCAGGAAGTTTTGCCAGCATGTTATGATGGTGTGAGCTGGCATCCTCTAGTTCACCCTTCACCATCAGTGATTCCATAGGTAAGGTCATAGTCTTGTCTATAGTTCTTCAAGTGGTCATGCAGGCATTTGGAAGGCAGAACATGTGGATACCTCTATTGACAACGTTACTTAGCTTTGAGTAGATTTATTGATATCATCTTGACTGTCGGATACATGGTAGAGAATAAGACAGATTATCTGAGCTGTTCAATTTAGACATTTCATAAAGAGCCTGCCAAGACATTGACTTTTCCTGGCAGATGAGAAATTGTAGCAATCCTTCTCTGTAAAGCTGTGTAATACAACGTTGTGGTGTTATTCATTAGAAATGAGACAGATTAAAATCTGATCACAGAAGGGAAGCTCTGCAGATGGAAAAAAAAAATAGCTGCCTGTTCCAGCATAATGTGCATCACTCAGAAACTCTGAAAAGGCTGAAGAGTGCCTCATGTATGAGGCTGTTAGAAATGGCAATGGAGAAGACAAGTTGCTCTTCATCCCTCAGTGGTGGATCTTAGATGTCTCGATCCTCACTGTCTTCAGGGTTTATACTACTCAGCTACTAGTAGTACCAATGACACTTTATATTCAGTGGTTGAATAATAGCCTTATCTATATGAAAGAAAGGAGCAAGAGTCATTCATTTTTGAGGCTGTGCTGTAGTCTTCATTTATAAAACATGTTTTTATGGAGAGTCCACCACAACTGTGGGTAAATGAAATGTAACTGTTCTTAATTTTCTTCCTTTCTTGTTTGAACTTTAGTCCATATGGGAACATATGTATTGCTTACTGAGGGGCAAAGCTTAAATGCTGATATTGCTACTCTAATCTCTGAGAAGAGTAAATATGACAGCTCACCATCTGGCAAATGGTCTAAACATTGGTCTTTTTATATAAGTGCAGTTTGGGGAGTTGCCTTCCCCCTGGGATCTTTTTAATCATCTCATAGATCACTTGCCTAGTTCCATGAATTAAAAACTCTTCTGTCAAATATACTTTAGCTCCATGCAAGCAATTTACAACTCTGTAAGAGAGTACTTGATGCTTGCTGGGATCCAGTGGGTGACTTCTTTCATCCCTACAAGAGAGTTGCACTGTGTTAACTTGCATCAGTCCCATGAGGGTTGATGCAAAAGAATAGTGTATCCTTGCCAGGAAGTCATACTGGTTGAAAGTCAGTTAACGGTGTGATTGAAGGAGGAAAAAATTTATGTCCTAGTAAGTATATGATGTATCTCTTTGCACCTCATATACCCTGACATGTAAGTGCTGACATGGACCTAGTTCTGATAAACTTCAGTGCAGGCTTTATTATCCATCCAGGTAAAATCTCATCAAGGGGCTTGAGCTATGTCCTGCATGAATTTGAAGTTTTAGTGTCTCTTATGCAGGACAGAGCCAGAAGACCCAAGACTGGCATCAAATAGACGTTTATCTACCATCTTGAATGCAATGCTTCAGGAACAACTTTGCAGAAAATGTGGAAGGGAATGAAAAAAACAGAGTGGGAGAGAAAGAGGCTTACTGAGGAGTGCATCATTGCACAGACAAAAAATACTATGCGTGGAAGAGGAAATGCTATTGTATAGACTTTCCAAATTAGTTCCTTCTACATGTGTTTTAACATACAATTCTTCGGTTACATGATTGCACACTAAATTTTCCACTTTTCTTAACTGCAAGCCATAATCCCTAGGCAGCATCTCATGGCATTGTATTGATATCTGCATGGTTATAAACAGGAGGAATCTTTTCTGATTTTCCATGCATGACTAACCAATCTAGAACTATATATGATGTTTTCCATGATGCTACTTTATGAAGCTGGAGAAAGAAAGAGATACTCAGACATATGTTCACCATCAGCTTGACTCTGTGATGCCATAATCTCCACTTAACCTGCAACATCCCTGTCTCATTCTGGATCTTTATCTCAGTCTGAAGTTACTTGCTTACACAATGCTATGTTCTGCTTCTCTAATTTCTCATCACCCTCTTGAGTAACTTTGTCTAGATTGTTGTTCCATTTTATTCTGGGCTTTCTGTGATTGCATTTGTCCTAAGAGCAATTATTTGCCAAGCTTCCTATTTGCCATACTCTTGAAAAGTCCTAATTTTTCCTCCCAAGCTCCTTATTGAATAATGAATAGACTTCAAGTCTACTGCTACCCCAGCATAGTTGTTTGCTCCATCTTTGCCTAAAAAGTATAAATACTCATTACCTAAATTCCTTATTGGGTCTGTCTCTCCTTCCTATGTGTCCTTTTTTCTCTCGCTGGATCCTACCTCCAGTTACTTTCTTTACTGACTCTCAGCATTATCTTCTTTGATCCATCTCTTGCCAGTACTGAGCGTATGTGAATTCTGATTTTCCCCACTGCTCAAAGGGTTAATAACTGGACAAATGTATGGGAGAACTGGGGATTTGTATTTCTATCAGAGAAACCTTCTTTTTCTTAGCATATCACATACAAAAAGACATGGAAGACAACATTATTACGGTTATAACTTTTAAGTCTTTGGAAAAAAATCAGAATTCAACTTTCTTTTGCTGTAGTCTTCAATGGCATGATACTTGAGAATGAGGACTCATGACATTCTTTAATAGGTGGTAATAGAATATTTATTTTTATCTTCTTCAATCAGTTTGTGGTAGGATACCATCAAAATCTTTTAATGAATACAGGCATGTTAATGTTTTCCTTACTGTACTGAGAGCTTCAAAAACAGTAATTTATGTGTTAATATGGAAATTCAGTAAATTTATGCAAAAGAACATTTGGGTATTGCCTCTTGGCTTGATTATACATCCCGAAAATGATAGAACATCAGGGATTGTCAAGTTCTAGAGCTGTAGCTGATCTTTGAACTTGGGTCATGAAGCTTTCTAGTTGAGCATCAGGGATTTTTGAGAACTTGGTTTGGACGTGCTTCTCACACTTAGCAAATTTGCTGCTCTGGCATTGGAAGCTCAGCTCTCATTGGAAGTGGAGATTTCTACTTGACAGAAAATCCAACTTCTCTGAAATCCTTATTCAGATATTTAGATGATCAAATATTCAGAACTGGGGTCTGCTGGACAAATCAATAAATATACCCATTTGCTTGGGTGGCTGAACAAGAGCAGGACGTTTTTGAAAATAGGATTGACTTGCAATATTAAAATAGTGCTCTACTATGCCTTGTGCAAAAACATTTTGAAGATGAGTTTCTTGTGTGCCTGTTTGCTTTAAGGACTAAAGCAAATGTAGAGCCACATACTCATATGGCTGAATGTGCAGGATTTGGATCCGAGTCACAGAATCACAGAATGGTAGGGGTTGGAAAGGACCTCTGGAGATCATCTAGTCCAACCCCTCTACCAAATCAGGGTCACCTAGGGCAGGTTACCCAGGAATGTATCCAGGTGAGTTTTTAAACTCTCCAGAGAAGGAGACTCCACAACCTCTCTGGGCAGCCTGTTCCAGGGTCTCTGTCACCCTCACAGTAAAGAAGTTTCTCCTTATATTGAAGTGGAACTTTCTGTGTTCCAGTTTGTGCCTGTTGCCCCTCATCCTATCACTGGGCACCATTGAAAAGAGCCTGATCCCATCTTCCTGACACCCACCCTTCAAATTTTTATAAACACAGATCAGATCATCTCTCAGTCTTCTCTTCTCCAGGCTAAAGAGCCCCAGGGCTCTCAGCCTTTTCTCATAAGGGAGGTGTTTCAGTCCCTTAATCATCCTCATAGCCCTCCATTGGATTCTCTCCAGTATTTCCCTGTCCCTCTTGAACTGGGGAGCCCAGAACTGGACACAATACTCCTGATATATGGCCTTACTAGGGCATAATAGAGGTGGAGGGGAACCTCCTTTGACCTGCTGGTCACACTCTTCCCAATGCAACCCCGTACACCATTGGCCTTCTTGGCCACAAGGGCACACTGCTGACTCATGGTTGACTTACTGTCCCCCAGGACCCCAAGGTCCTTTGCTAAAGAGCTGCTTTCCAGCAGGTCAACCTCTAACCTGTAGCCCTTGTTGAACTTCATGAGGTTCCCCTCTGCCCAACTCTCCAGTCTGTCCATATCTCGCTGAATGGCAGCACAGCCTTCTGGTGTATCAGCCCCTCCTCCAAGTTTTACATCATCAGCAAACTTGCTGATTGAGTGCTATTGCCACACTAATGATATTATATAAGACAATCCTTGCAGACAGTAAGGTTATTGAAATGGGAGGATATTTCTGAGAAAAAAAAAAAGGGTAGACTATACAGTTCTTGTGGTGCTTTACAGTAGAAAAAATTGTGGGAAATATAATCTGGTTTATGTGGTAATCAGGTGGAAGCAATGTCTTAATGCATGGAACCACACTCTACAGACACTCCTTCAGTCTGAAGGTTGTTGCACAGCCAGTGGGCAATTTGGCTGCACATCCACCATAGGGTTATTCTCTGCACGCTGCCTGCAGCCTGGTGCTTGGAAACTACAAGGCCACACATCTTCTGGTTTTGTTGTTGGTTTTTGGTTTTTTTTAAATTGGTTCACATCATGTTATAAAATAAAGGAATTTATTCTATTTTGTGTTTAATAACTAGATGTTGGGTCACTTCTATTTTAATCAAAGTTTGCTACTCTTTTCAAATATTATATCTGCATTTTTATGTTCAGAGAGGTCAAGCAATTCAGAGTCAGAGTACCCAGAATGACCAAAGGTATTTTTAAAATGTGAAAAATAGAAATAATGGATGAAAGGGTTTTTCACTGCATAATTCCTAAATCTATTTGTTGTCCTTTCAAAAACTGTAATATTATTGCTGTAATTGTTTATTTAGTTTCATGTGACCCTGTTAGATTTGTTTATAGATAATCTAATTCTACTTCAATAAGATCTACATTACTTTATCAATCTGTGGCTAAACATAAAATTAAAGAGAAGCAGCCTTACTGAAAATGCCCAGAATGAACAAAGCGTACTATGTTCTTTCGACTTTAACCACACTAAGAGTGATACTAATTTCATGCATTTAATTGCAGAAGCATTCTAGTGTCCTTTTGCACTGTCCATCATAATATTTTCTCCTGAACAGGAAATAAACATCAAAATTATCTAAACTGAAAATCTTTGATATATTGATTTAATTAGAACTGAAATGTTTGTTGCTACTGAAATTCACACTGAATCATCTGTTTCTTTTTTCCTTGGAGAGGGAAAGAGCTATTAGTAATTCTAACCAAGTGTTTTATAAAGGAAATGAAAAACTAGATTTGCTCGAGCTTTTGCTAAGAATTCAGCTTCTGTGTGAAATAAAAGGTAATATTAAATCATAAAATCTATCTGTTCTGTGTTTTATAGATGTTAGTGGCAATTTTTCACGAGAAGAAAGCTATCCTTGTTCCTAAAGAAATATTTTCCTGCATATGCTCCTGAATTTAGGAATTTTTTCTTATTATGTTTCTAAGTATGAAAGTAGTGATCTCTTTTACTTCAGTCATAGATTGTTAAAGTGTGATGATTTTTTTTTTACTGTGTGGAGGTGGGAGGGAGGAGGAGAGGAGGGATTGACAATGTGTTATAGTGACTGTAGAGAAGATGTTGCATGAGTAAAACCTTTAAAAATTACTAAAGCGATCATAACATCAAGGCATTTTATCTCTGTTACAAATCTCCAGTCTCTCAACTTTACAGCAATAGTTCATGTAAGCAGTGAAAAGCATGTATTTTCAGCTGGTTTTAATATGCAAAATTTTAAAAGAAATCTCGCAAGGGATCAAAAGAATATTTGATACATTAGTGTTATTG
This sequence comes from Brachypteracias leptosomus, assembly GCA_013401335.1. Taxonomy (NCBI): domain Eukaryota; kingdom Metazoa; phylum Chordata; class Aves; order Coraciiformes; family Brachypteraciidae; genus Brachypteracias; species Brachypteracias leptosomus. The sequence continues at coordinate 65,373 of VYZX01021687.1, forward strand.
AATAGTAATATTTGACAAGATAAACATTACATTTTTATTCTCAGTGCTGTTGCTTAATAATTTTCTTCAAACACCTCAGCTACTCTGTCTTGCAGTATTTCGGCTTCTTGAATTTACAGAAAATGGAATAGTTCTGAATTAATTTTACTGTCTGCAGCTGTAATCTGTGCTAACTTTCTACATGATTTGAATGGCCATCTCAAGTGGTTTCTGGAAAGGCTGTGACTGTATTTAACTGCCACGTATTTTATTCAATCTGCAGGGTAATGACGTTCGGATAATTCTTGGCCAGTTTGATGAGGAAATGGCTGTGAAAGTTTTCTGCTGTGTAAGTAAATATATTTAATCACATATGAGAATAAAAAATGTGTTACATTTGAATAAAAAATAATTTGAGCATAAACATTTCTTTATGGGGTTCAGCCCTGCCAAGGTTTATATGCTAAAGAGAGGTGACACGTGCTTAGCTCCATTTCTTTTTCAATCGAATACTTTGTACTTGACTTTGGGGGAATTGAGGTGTGGGCTGCATGATTAGCTTTCCAGAAATGGAATTAAATGCCAAATCGAACTTGAGCATTTCTCCTCTTGTCAGCAGATACAGAGAACTGCAAGATTTGAGTCTTGTTCAAGAGTTGTGTTCTGGTGATAATGTCTGTCTCTTTGTGGTTTTGCATGTTTTGCTTTGGAAGAATAAGAAATTCAAGCAGTCTCTATATGTGCTAACTAAGCACCCCTAATAATTTCTCATACTCAAAATGTTGCTAATTGTCCAGTTGTCATTCACATCTGACTGCTGTACTTTTTACATATTTTACATCAAAGCAAATATAGTTTGTAAAAAGTTTTTTGAATTAAAAGAAATATACTAAGACCAGCATACATAAAATTCCCTATCCTCACCATTTGTTTCTGTGTTTGAATGTGCTGCAAACATGCACAATGTGGTTGTCATTGAAAGTAGCAGGATTAAAATCTGGATCTTTATTTGTACCTGCTAAAAAAAGAGAAAATCTCAAACAGGCAGATTTTAGTGGCCTGAATTTTGTATTGTTATTGAATTCTTAGTCTAAATAACTGAATTAATCCTGTATGAGCCAAGAACACAATAAATATAATGGAAAAGCAATAATGATGCCATCTGAATTTCAGAGAGTGTTTTTTAGTGTTCACTTAGAGAGAGGAAAGGCAGAAGTTCAAAATCTGAGTGCTACATGGGCCTCAGACACATGTTGGCTCATACTCAGCAGCTGTTCCAGTTGCTGGCAAAATTTGGAAATGAGATTGTAGAGTATATTTGGAAGGAACAAAATCTTTTTGCATCCAAAAGGAAATGGGAAGTATTATTTTATTTGTCATTCTTCTAATCTCTGATAGGTCTTTGTATTTTTTGTTCTGGCATTTAAATTTAATTGACAGAGATAATATCCCATTTTTCCATTCCTAGAAGAAGGAATGGCTCTTCCACAGCCCAGCTCCTCCTCAAATCTCTTGTGGTTGGGTTGCACTTCCCCAGCTGAGGAGTCCTGGTCAGAAATGTCTTCAAACCCAATGTAAGACAAGAGATTGACCCCACTGCCCTTAGCATCTAGTTGTCTTCGTCTACAATTATTTTCCGTGTCCAGGTGCATGTGAGGCCACTGAAGAAATCCTAGAAGTCCTCGGAGTAGCAGGATGCCCTCTTGTCTGCACCACTCTAGTTTGAAGGATCTCAGCTGGGGGATGTCTCTTTCACACAGACGCCTGCTGCAGCTTTCTGTGGGAGCGGTTTGATACCAACATGGGAGGGTGCCTCACTCAGAGCAGTTGAAAGAGTGACGACTGCTTCTAAAGCACATTAGTGTCAAAAATAATAAGGTGGATTTTTATGGAGCCTGGAGAAATCTGAGAGATCATGTATTTAGGCTTGTATAAATGTATTTATATGAGAGTTTCGACAGGAGACTGAAAGCAGGAGAGGGCAGTTCAAAGTAGGTCATTTATATATTAATGCACTACAATATGTCAGTAAGCTTGTTATTAGTCATAAAATACATTGTTGACTCATGCACTCCTACAGCTATGTGTCTAATAGCACAATAATTTAGATATGTCATGTTTTTTAACCCCCTTCCCCAGGTGTATCTTCAGACAGGTGTCACTTGTGATTCTGTGCTTGTG
>VYZX01021689.1:0-15679 GCA_013401335.1 Brachypteracias leptosomus
AGGCCACATCTGGAGAATTGTGTCCCATTCTGGGCTCCACAGTTCGAGAAAGACAGGGAACTACCAGACAGAGTCCAGCAGAGGACTGCAAAGATTGTTAAAGGACCAGGGCATCTCTCTTATGAGAAAAGGCTGAGAAACCTGGGACTGTTTAGCCTGGAGAAAAGAAGATTGAAAGGGGATCTTAAAAAAGTTTATAAATAGCTAAAGGGGCCAGTCTCTTTTCAGTGGTGCCCAGCAACAGGACAAGGGGCAATGGGCACAAACTAGAACACAGGTAGTTCCACCTCGACATCAGGAGAAACTTCTTCATAGTGAGGGAGACAGAGCACTGGAATAGGCTGCTCAGAGAGGTTGTGGAGTCTCCTTCTCTGGAGACTTTCAAAGCCCTCCTGGACGTATTCCTGTGTGACCTGCCCTAGGTGAATGTGTTTTGGCAAAGGAGTTGGACTAGATGACCTCCAAAGATCCCTTCCAACCCCTACTCTTCAGTGATTCTGCATGATTCTGTGATTTTTAATTTCTTCCATTTATTGCCAGTATTTTTGTCAAGATCTTTTACAGGAATATGTACTCAGAGATCTTCTGTTAGCACAAACTAGGAAAGAAAATCAACAGCCTTTAGTACAAAAAGTAATAAACTGCTACGTAATTCAGAGATTGTTGCATGACTGTCTTCACAGTACAATGTGCAATTGCTTAAATCTTGTCTGATTAGCAGAAAAAAGATGAAATACCCTTCAAAGTTGAAACAGGAACATAGTTTGTATGCATGGTGTCACCATGTCTTTTTATTTTATAGAAGAAAATTATGTAAACATTATTGGGACGCAGTAACATTTAGGGCCCCTGTGTTTGTTCTAACAAATTCATTATTTTCTTTGCAGTGATGTTGTATTAGAACACATAGTCTGTGTTTTCATTTAATCTTCTGCAGGCCTTTTTTGTTTGGCTCATTTATCTTTCCTTATCCCTTGAAACCATCTGCAGTAATTCAGTTCACTACAGCCAGACCTTCTGACAGCCAGAAATAATCAGCTGCAGACACTGCTGATTCCAAAGTCAGCTAACAACCATCTTATGATTCTGACCATTTTATGCTTTATAGGTTAATGGAGACTTTTGGACAGCGTTTCTTTCTCCTTTGTCATGTCAAATAATTCCTCCTTCCTCTTCTGTTTCTACTAAAACACAGTTTCAGCCATGCTACAAAACCAAATCACACACAGATACAATGAAATAAAATTCTCAGCTCATTTGTTGTTCCTGGTACTAGTTAATGTCTCTCAAAACATTTCCTTCCAAAGTACAATAGTCATAGAGTATTTCAATATGGAACAATTTGTTATTTAAAACCTTTTAAAATGTAAGACAAACTACTGTAAATACAATTTCCATTCTCCTTAAGCTTGGTTACACAAAAAAAGTGGTTCTTAAAAGTTATATTGTGGTTAATAGTTAAGCTAGAGTACTTAAGGTAAGTGATTTGAGTCATTTATTTTTTCCTACCAAAGCATTCATGAAAATTTGGTGCCAAGCAACAGGTACCAAATTTCCCAGCCTTGGTAGTCACAGTTCAAGCTCTGCATGCTGTCTCGTAGTATGTTACAGGTCTGTTCTGGAGTACCATTTTAGACAAGTAAACCCTTTGCCTAGTCCTAGGTTAAGAGGCTGTCCTTACAGTATTTTTGTATCTAAATGTAGGGGTGGTGCTTTACTCATAACACTTGGCTGGTATTTCTGTTGTACAGGGAAGCTAAGTCATGAGTTGACAGTAATTTTTGCTGTGAACTAGAATGAAGACAAAAATCATAAAATCATAGAATAGTTTGGATTGGAAGGTACTTTAAAGGTCATCTAGTCCAACTGCCCTGAAGTCAGCAGGGACAGCATTGACTAGATCAGGTTGCTCAGAACCATCCAGACCTTGAATGTTTCCAGGGATGGGGCATCTACAGCCTCTCTGGGCAACCTGTTTCAGTGTTTATTGCCCACACTGTAAAAAATTTCTTCCTTATATCTAGTCTCATATACACTCTTTTAGATTAAAACCATCACCCTTTGTCCACTCACAACAGGCCCTACTGAACTTGTGTCATCTTTCTTGTAAGTGCCCTTTAAGTACTGTAAGGCTGCAGTAAGGTGTCACCGTTGCCTTCTCTTCTCCAGGCTAAACAATCCCAATTCTCCTAGCCTTTCTTCATGAAAGAGGTGTTCCAGCCCTCTGATCATTCTTGTGACCCTCTCCTGCTCCAACAGGTCCATGTCTTTCCTCTACTGAGGTCTCCAGAGCTGGATGCAGTACTGCAGGTGGGTTCTCATGAGAGCAGAGTAAAGGGGGAGAATCACCTCCCTTGGCCTGCTGATCGCACTTATTTTGGTGCAGACCAGGACATAGCTGGGCCTTCTGGTCTGTGAGTGCACACTGCCAGCTCATGTGCAGTTTTTCTCCCACAAACACCCCCAAGTCTTGCTCTGAAGGGCTGCTCTCAATCCCTCCATCCCCCTGCTGGTACTGATGACCAAGGAATGCCCAACCCTGGTGCAGGACCCTGCACTTGACCTTGTTGAACCTCCTGAGGTTCACATGGGCCCACTTCTCCAGCTTGTCCAGGTCCCTCTGGATGGCATCTCATCCCACAGGTGTGTTAACCACATCACTCAGCTTGGTGTAGTCTATGAACTTGCTGAGGTGCACTTGATCCCACTGCCTGTGTCGCCAATGAAGATACTAAATAGTACTCATCCTGAGGGACACCATTTTTCACCACTTTCCATCTGGACATTGACACATTGACCACTACACACTGGATGCGACTGTCCAAGCAATTCCTCATCCAGTGAGCATTCTATCCATCAAATCCATATCTATCCGAGTTAAACAGAAGGATGTTGTGGGAGGCCAGGTCAAAGGCCTTACAGCAGTCCATATAGATGACATCTGTAGCTTTTTCCTCGTTCACTGATGTAGTCACTCCATCGTAGAAGTCAACTAGGTTGGTCAGGCAAGATTTGCCCTTGGTGAAGCCATGCTGGCTGTCTCAAATCACCTCTCTGTCCTCCATGTGCTTTAGCATAGCTTCTAGGAGGATCTTATTCCATGATCTTCCCAGGGACAGAGTTGAGGCTGATAGGTTGTTGTGGTTTAAGGTTTGGGGAAGGGGAGGGACAGGTGGAGCAGCTATTCCACTCCCCTTCCTGCCACACTCTATAAAAGGACACAGGAAGTTCTGCTCGCCCCCTCCTCGCTGGTATTGCTGCTGGCTCCAGACTTCTCTGTGGCTGCTACAGCTCCACATGGCTTGGGAGAAATCCAGTAACATCCGAGGATCGGTGTTGTATATATTTATATATATACCTTCCCTTGTTAACTCTATATTTCCCTTCCTTTGATATCGCTTTTGTTACTCCCTGTTAAAAGTTGTAATCTTAATTTTCCAACTTTGTGTGAGGCCTTTCTTCCTCCCCTGGGAGGAAAGAGGGGAAGGGGAAGAGGGGTGAAACATATTCTGCTCTGTGGGGGGTTGCCCTGAGCCTTAAACGGAGACAAAAAAAATTGGCATCCCAACGTGGGGCTTGAACATAAGAGATTTTTTTTTCTTGCTTATAAAAAACCTAGCAAAGTTGGAAATTAGGACTGAATGTCTTTCCTGAGGGTTATAATATATTATACATTTATGCTTCTCCTTTCTAATCATCTGGCCTCCCTGGTTTCTTACCATTTGCTATGGATGGTTATGAGTGCTGGGATAACATGGGTTAGATCTTTGCCAGGACGCTTTATGTCTCATGTTTTAGACACGTTCACCATGACAAATTCCTCTGCTCCTGTCTCTGATGAATGTTCCATCCCAGAGCTGGAGTGTCCCNTCCTTCTAAAGATGATATGGTGTGGCATCCCACTAGATGGAACACCATAGAGCAGGGCATCAAATGTCTGAGAGAGATGGCTGTTCGGGAAATAATTTATGATCATAATCAAACCTTAAACCACAACGTAGGTCTGTAGTTCCACAGGTACTCCTTTCTACACTTTTTAAAAATGGGTGCAATGTTTCCCCTTTTTCCAGTCTCCATGGGCTTTACCTGACTGCCATGACTTTTCAAGTATCATGGAGAGTATCTCAACAACTACACCAGCCAGTTCCCTCAGGACTCTGGGATGCATCTCACCAGGTCCTATAGATTTATATATGTTCAGCTTCCTCAGGTAGTCTCAACACCAACCTTTTCTTACAGTGGGAGGGACTTTGCTCCCCCAGTCCCTATCTTACTGTCCATCCACCTGGGAGGTATGGGAAGAGAGATTTCCAGTGAAGGCTGAGACAAAACAGTTGTTGATTACCTCAGCCTTCTCCTTGTCTGTTTTTATCAGCTTGTCAGTCTTGCCTGTCATGAGGGGTACACTTTCTTTGACCTTCCTTTTCTGGTCGACAAACCTATAGAAGCCCTTATTTATATCTCTTGCCAACTTCAGCTGCAGCTGCACCTTGGTCTTCCTGACCCCATCCCTGCACGACCAGGCAGAGTCCTTTTCCCAGGATATCTGTCCCTGCTTCCACCACCTGTGCATTTCCTTCTTTCCCTTTAGTTTGATCAGCAGATCTTGACTCGTCCATGCCTGTCTCTTGCTTTCTTTTTTTGATTTCTTACACCTGGGGATTGAGAGTTCTTGCATTCTATTGCAAGCATCCTTAAAGATCTGCCACCTCTGTTCTGCTCCCTTGTCCCTGAGGATGGTTTTCCAGGGGTTCCTATTCACTAATTCCTTGAACAGCTAGAAGTTTGCTTTCCTAAAAATCAGGATCCTGCTTTTACTCTTTGTCTGACCCACATCCCTCAGGACTGCAAACTCCATCAGGGCATGACCACTGCAGGCCAGTCTGCCTCCAATCTTAATGTTACCAATTAGCTCACTTGTATTGGTGACCATCAGTTCCAGTACGGCATCCCTTCTGGTAAGCCTGTCTATTACCTGGCTCAAGAAGGTATCTTCAATGCATTCCAAGAATCCCCCAGATTGCCTCCAGCTCGCCATGATACCTTCTGCAGATGCTGGGGCAGTTGAAATCCTCCAGCAGGATGAGACCCTGCGAGTACAAAACCTCCTGTACCTGGAGTAAGAAGACTTTTTCAATAAGCTCCCCTTGATTGGGTGGCCAGTAGACACCAACCACAAGGTTCCCTTTGTTGCCTTGGTCTCTAATTATTACCCATAAGTTTTCAACCCACTCATGGCTATTCTTCAGGGACAGCTCTTCATACTCTATCCATTTCTTGATGTAGAGGGCAACACTTTCCCCTCTTCTTCCTCACCTGTCCCTTCTGAACAGCCTATAGCCATCGACAGTCACACTGCAGTCATGGGATTCATCCCACTAAGTTTTGGTAATAGCAGCTATCTTCAAGATGTATTACAAAATTAAACTCATAAAACATAGCTTCAGAGAAATGTATTCAGCACAATCAAAATGCTTCTATCTCATCTTGACCTTTCAAAATTTGTTTGGAATCAATATTATTCAATTTAATTTTAGTCTGATAACTGCCACCAATTACCAAGTAAAGAATGAAATACAGCCACAATAACTTATTTTTATTTTGGTCTGACACTTGTTAATATTACTACTTGCTCTGCATTTCTCCAATATTTTTTCTCTATTTCAACAAAGGTGAAGTATTTGTCCTCATCTTAGAATCATTAAGGTTGGAAAAGACCTCTAAGATCATCAAGTCCAACCGTCAACCCAATACAACTGTGACCATTAGACAATGTCCTGATGTGCCACATCTGCATGGTTTTTGTACACCTTCAGGGATGGTGACTTCACCCTGGGCAGCCAGTTCCAATGCTTAATAACTCTTTCAAGGCCCCTCATGGAAAATCACAACCTTTACAATTTTTAGAATAAAGACAGAATGAAGGAAAACTCTAACTGTAATCCAGAAACCCTGCACTTACCACATGGAATAGCTTGAAGTGTGTCTGATGTTTAATGAATTATAGGAACGTATTATGAATCTTAAATTTTCTGTTAATTTCTTTAGGATTTTCCCGGATGCATTAGAAAGAAATTTGCATGGATTGACAAAAACTAACCATTAATAACAATATTTTTGTGTATTGAACACTATAAAATTGTTGTGGTATTAGGTTTAAAATTTTGTAATAAAAGATTTTAAAGGGCTACCTGATGAACTAAGAGATTGTGCAGCCAGGGAAACAAATTATATTCTAGTCCACATCCCTCTGTAAAATAGATGTCATTTAGAAAAAGCCCTTAAAAGGAGATTTCTTAATTGGAAAAACATCCTTTACAGTCACAAGTGGCTGAGCTGAAGTGTGTCTTCAGAATATCAATATGAACTGAAGCTATTAAAATGTCATGGTTAACCTTTTTAAAAAGACTAATTTAATTAGGAATTAATAATTAGAATATTCTTACCAGTAAGAAATGCCTGCTTCAAATGAACATCCTATAAACTCTCCATTTCAATGGATAACACTCTACTGGAAAAGATTCAGCATATGAACAATGAGATTGAGTTTGCAAATACTGTGATTAACTTACAGTTTTTACTATTGGAGGTAATTGCTTGACCATGCTGGAGGGCAGAGACAATTTACTTCCTGATCACACCTAGTAAAATGCTTTTGCACGTGTCAGCAGCTCTTAGGCATAGTATTAAAATAAATTCATCAGACCAATCAATGTTCTTATACATGGTGTAGTTTCCTTGCTTTTCCTGAAATCAATGAGAGCAGAGGCCTCATGAATTGAAGGAAAAAGGCAGCATGGCACCCTACAGAGTATTTCTTAATTTAAACCTGTGTGAGTTAGAGCCTCGCTCTAGCTAGCATTTTGCAGGTACATTTTCATCCATATGAAAATATTATATCCTGTGTCAGAAAGATGCTTCCTTTTAGTGCAGAGGCTTCTGATATAAAAGCAGTTGCATTAAATGGAACCAGATTATCCAAGGGAAATTATAGGTCTAGGGTATAACTAGATATAATTATGGTAGCATTCTAATCTGAGCTGTATTTGGAGATCTGCTAATGTAACATCTTGGAAAGATCACTCTGCAGCTTTCGTACCTAGAAATAAAGATTAAAATAAAATTCTGGATGTGGGACTGGGGAATCACTGTTTTGCAAAAAACCACAGGAGTGTTGCAACAGAACGCTTAGGACAAATGATTTAAAAATTACAATTTTAAGGCACAGAAGGACAATTCTACTTCTGTTTGCTAGCCAGGGCCAGTGAGATCACCAAAGCTGGTATGCATGGGATGGTATCAAGCTACAGCAGTAGTTAATTTACTTGAAAAGTATCCTTTGTCCACATTCAGGTTGTTTTTAATTTGACTGATTCTTGGTTTTGGAGTTGTCCTGACTGGGTATCACCGGTCTAATCATGGTGGGCAGCCAGAAGTGCCCCTTTCAGTAATGATGTCTTTGACTCCTCATATTCCCTGACAGATGACCTGGCCTTTATTGTGTGTTTCTTATTCAGCCTTGAAGATAATAGAGATATGGGAAAATAGATCACATTCAACCCTTTTCTCCTAGGAACTCAATTTGTCACTTAAGTGTTTAAAGGGATTTCACCAGAAGGGGAGTCATTGGAAGAACCAGCAAATTTACACCCCAGAGATCTGAATACTGCTCTAAAACCCTATAAAAACAGCTGCACCAGCTCTGCTGTGGAGGACAGTGTCATGCATTGTACTACAAAACAAGGGAGAAAGGTAGGGCATGAGCTTAATTATTCTAATCCAAATATGGCAGAGCTAAGAATTTCTCTCTGTCTGAATATCACTGACCTTCCTTCACACAATACATCTGGTGTAAGAATTTCTTTACTGAATTTGTCTGTACTGTGAATCCCATGGTCATTGCCTGTTTTTGTCAACCAGCTCCTTCCTGGGTTACCCTCTGCTTGCTGTCATTTCTCACTTCAGCAGGCTCCATACAACTACAAAATGCTGGCACTAGATGGGTTAAAAACCAAAATGTAGTTAGATCTTTATACCTCTACAGAGACCACATTGTGCATTTTGCCTTCAGGTAAAGAAAGTTTTAAAAAAAAACAGATAGAAAAGATACCCTTACACTTTGAGTGTGCACTCAACCTTCCCTAAAGTTGAGTTTTCCAGAAACAAATGGCTTAAATCAGGCTACACAGATGTGTCAGAAATTATGGTTCTTTTAAGGCATGATTGCGTACTCACCCCTGTAACAATTGCTACAAAAATGTGACAAATTTTGCAGCTCTTTATGTTGATTTATAAGTATTATATGGCAGAAATTGAAGCAAAGAGAGGCTTTCAATTCTAGCCTGAACTCGTATAGCAAACCAATGTACTCAGGACTGCTCCAGTGGCTGGTATTTCCCTCTTTTCCTATGCCACTTGAGAAGACCCTGAATGGTTGCACTGTGTATCTCCCTGGTTCACCCCCTGCCTTTTTGAACAGATCACTTCTGCAGCTCAATGGCCATTTATAACCTGTCCAGATGTACAGGCCCTGCCCTCACCTCCTCCACAGTCTGCCAACTGCCTGGCACAGGGCACAGTGTTGGCAGGGACCCCTGCAGCCAGCCAGCCCAAGGAAACAGTGATTTCCTCATCTGATCAGCTGGGGAGAGCCAAAGGCTGACTAGTTGATCTGACTGGCATTCAATCATGCTGTTGGATATCTGAAACCACCTCTAACAACTAGAAGCTGCTCTGTGGTGGTCACTCCACCATTCGTTGTTGCTCCAGGTTCTTGTTCCTTTCTCCTAAATACTTCCCAAGCACTTCAGATCAGATTTGTTCCCATCATGTTTCATTCTCTGTCCTGAATTTCATTTTGTGATGACATTTTTTAATATCCTGACTTTTAAAGTAGACTGATCACAGTCTCATCTATCTTTAGTGTTTCATAGTCTTAATTCTGTTGCCTTGACAGCAGTTGCTATATCTAACCCTAGTCCAATCTGGATCAAATCACTGAGTTGTATAAAATGGTTGTGTAAAACACAAGCACATTAGACTCCTCCAAAATCACTGACCACTCAACACTAAAAGGAAAATGCAATTTCAGCTTCAAACACACAGCCTTTGTTACAGAATTCCTGTGCTAGAGGTGGCTAAAGAGCAAGAGCAGGCTTAAAGATGAGCAGGGGACAGCATCCTTGAAAGGTAGGAAGGGAATGTGTGGACATACAAGGCACCTTTAACAGCAGAATAACCCCAGAAGCTGATCTCTCAGCCAGAAACTGTGGACTATTACCTGACTACTCTTGAGTGCTGCATATTCCCAGATAGCAGCCTCAGCTAAAGAAGGGGAGCTCTCATATCAATACCCATCGCTGTGGCTCTGTAAAGATTTTTAGAAACATTGATTCAGACTTCCCACAGCTCAGCTGCAATTGCTGGTTATCACACTCCCATAAGCATACCCTGTCCTGCCTGTCCCTGCTGGCTCTGTGCTGGGATATGTGGTTTGACTGCTGAATAGCTCTTTCAAACAGGGGCAAATCTCTACAAAGGTCGTTATTAACTATAAACTGGCATAACAAAGCGATATGAAATACACATCAGTTCAAGATAGCTGAAGTATTGCTCTTAGGGCAGATAGATTAATTGATGTCTCCTCACTGTGAAAACACAGCCTGAGAGGAGGAACAATTTCTCAGGTGCACCTGTTTAAAAAGCTTCTCTTAGCAGCAATGTTTTGAACAAGGCTGTGCCACAGTAACTGCCACATAGTGCAGTCATATGTAAATCAATTTTATAGCAGATAGTTCAGGTTCTTATAGCAAAGAGCTCAGCAAAGGATATAAAACCCACCTATGAAATCAGAGAAGTACTTGGATGATTAGTAATATTGCTAGCACTTCCCAAGCTCATTAATTTAAAGCTGTCTTGGATATATCTGTGCTGTAATACAGTCACAGAAACGATTACAGACCCTACATCAGCTGAATGCAACTGGCCTGGACTTATGAGGTGTGGATATGTAGCAGTTAAATCCAACATCTCTGTCTTGCTAAATTACAAACACATAGGATTGTAGTTCCTCTAAAAAATGTGCAATTTTATGCATGGCCATGACTCTGCTGAAGACTACAGCATTCTATACGATATTATTAAGCATCAAGTTTTAAATTATTGTGACAAAATAAGGCTTCCAAAATTCTTAAGCTTGCTCTGCACTGATTTCCCCCTTGTCCTAATACTTGACAATATTAGCTCCCTGATTGTTTCTATCTCTTTAGGATTGCAGTCCCAAAGACTTTTCATCACTTTCAATGATAAAATGACGATATAGCAACTTGTTCTTCCATCCATTGCCCTCTGCCTTAGGAATATGAAGTTCTTTTACCAAATACAGCTATGAAAACTCACTCTTCTTTGCTTGTTTTCTAAAAATCAGCTTCTTCCTCCTGTGTGTTTCTGTGGGTCGAGTTGCAAAATGCAGCTATGGCTAGTAGGGCCCTAGTAGGGATCTTCCTGAAAGCTTTTTTGAGATTGAGTCCTACTATGTTCTGTATTTACAGATTACATAGACTCTCTGGGGACTGAAATATTTTCAAGACTATCACAGTATTTTATACATTACATACAATAATATGTATTCACCATAGAGTCAATTATCAATCTTGCAATCTCTTGATCACCTCCAGCTGTTCTTGCAGACCATCTGTGATACTAATATCACAGAAGACAGACTTAGTAGAGGACACACTAAGTCCCCCACAGGCAACTTACATCAGCATTACCAGTTCTTACTGTCTTGGTTACACATATGCTTAAACACCTTCACTCATCTCACGTCTCTGTGCTGCAGTTTCTTCTCAATTTGATAGTCTCTCCCTCATGCTCTCAAGAATATACTTTCATGTTTCTTTATTGCAAAGCAGGTCATTACCTTGAAAAGCCTTGTAGGTCACTTGAACACATTGTGCAACCGGTTGGATATGGATAAAGGATGCTGGCAAATTACTGGGGTAAAAAAAGTAGTTGTAAAACTATGCTACATAGCCTGAGCAAAAGGTTTAGCAACATAGCACTATCCACAAATGAAAGAGCTCTTTTTACCTTGAGATAATGTCCTTTCTGCTTCTACTCTAGAGATAGTTCACACTGCTTAGCCATCATTGGTTTTGTCTGGGGGGAGTTATATTCCATGCTCCTGGAATCGTGAAGATTTGGATACTTGAACACTGCTTTGCACAAAACACTATACACAGAAGTTCTGATGCACAAACCCAAACAGTTCATGAATACTTTATGCAGATATTTACCCTGTATATGGATTCAGACAGAAAACAGGGTTTTTGGACAGGAAAGCTGGAGCTATTGGCTCTTTTTCTCTTAGCAGAAGTGGGTCAGATAGTCAACTGCCAGGTGAGCAATCTCTTTTAAGAAGCATTTGTTTCTACTGCACACAGAAAATGCTATTGCAAGTGTCTTGTTATCCTTGTCTGGTCATGGAAAACGCAGCTGTTGTGAGTTGTGGCAAGAGCACAGAACTCCACTGCTTGGAAAGGAAATGTAAAACTGCAGTCAGTGGTTTTGAATAAGCAACATAGATCTACAAAACTCCCACAATTGCTGCTTCAGCTTCACACTGGAGATTATTAGGAAGAAGAGAGAAGAACAGAGTCGCCCAATACCCTCCCATCAGGAGGGCTGTGGAAGTAGTTATCAAGAAGCAGTCACTACCTTACACCTTTGTGAAAAGTAAAGATCACAGTGAAAACAGGGTGATGTTGATGCACACATGTACAGGGCAATAATGTTTGCAACAAAAGCTCATTTTTTAAACAGATCTAAGAGGCACGTCAATACTTCATTAAAAACAACCAAATCAAAACTATCTTTTTTAAAAAACCTATCCTTGAAAATATTTGTACACTTGATTGTTACAATGGGTTTGGTTCTTTCCATATTCTGACATGCATACAAGCTATTCTGTATGTATAGAATACATATAGAATCTGCACCAGCTCACACTGTAGGGCCCTGGAAATAGGATCTTCCAAACAGAAATGCTAGCATAGTGCTGCTCTCAATATCTTACAGCTCGCATTGTGATTCTAAGTGAGAAATCCCCTATGGCTCTCTGAAAGAATATGTATAATGAATTCAACACATTATTTATGTAAAAATCTATCCTGTTGAATATTGGGCTCTTAGAAGACATGGCTTTCACAATTAGATTTGCCAATAAAACTCATTTTCTTCATTGGTAATCAGCAGAGTATCGTAGTCATTCCCTTCAATTTATTTATGACAATGGTGGAGAAGGAGAGGTCCACTGTGGAGTAATCTCTGCTCCATGGGATCAGTTAGGGAAATCCATTCAGGGGAAAGAAAGAAAGAAAGAGGGATTATGCCATCTGCACATAAATTAGAGATAAGACAAATACTACTTACACTTGAGAATTTGTTAAACAGAATAATCATTGTTTGAAAATTAAAGAAAGGCTAGTAGCAATGAACAGGAAGACTTGCGGCATCCTTGAGCATCACTAAATTACTAGTAGTGCTAGCCCATGGTTTTCATGTACCCCTGCCCACCTAGAATCGTTTCTGATGAGACCAAACTGGATACCATCACACTGACAGATGTGACCTCTCTCTTCTCCAGAAGGGCAGATATTAGTCTCGTTATATAAAGTAAATATTATGGAGTCCATTGAAATTTTTACCTTTTGAGATATAAGCTAGAGGACACGCCATTAGAAGAATCTTCTAGATTCATTTAGTAGAAGTAGCCAGGACATATTTGATACACTTGTATCTACCATTACAGAGCTTGTCTTGTTAATGGTCTTAGGATGAGTACTATTTAGTATCTTCATTGGCGACACAGGCAGTGGGATCAAGTGCACCTCAGCAAGTTCATAGACTACACCAAGCTGAGTGATGTGGTTAACACACCTGTGGGATGAGATGCCATCCAGAGGGACCTGGACAAGCTGGAGAAGTGGGCCCATGTGAACCTCAGGAGGTTCAACAAGGTCAAGTGCAGGGTCCTGCACCAGGGTTGGGCATTCCTTGGTCATCAGTACCAGCAGGGGGATGGAGGGATTGAGAGCAGCCTTTCAGAGCAAGACTTGGGGGTGTTTGTGGGAGAAAAACTGCACATGAGCTGGCAATGTGCACTCACAGCAAGTCCAGATGGTGACACTTGTTTACCTGAGGAAATCTCACTGGTGAGATACTGCCATGATGTTAGAGCTGCAGGATTGCATCTCCCTGGAAGGAGACAGGGCTAAACCTTTTCTAGGGTGGCAAATGCAGTGTGTTTTAACACTCACACTTCCTAATATAAGCAGTATGAAAGATTTAAAATCATTAGCATTTCTGATGCACTTACTTGCTTGTGCAACTTATTTAATTAAAATTCATATGTTAGACTGCAGGTTTACGCAAGCTTTACTGAAATTTGATAACCATACTTCCCTGACTAGATGAAAGTCAAGAAAAAAACCTATGACCCCAAAGCATTAAGGTGAAGACGCTTGTTTCTCTTCTGCAAAAGAACGTAAAATGTTCTGTACTGTGAGATATGCGTTATCAGTGGGTGCACACAAGGGATTTAGTCATTCCCTGTCTCAGCTATTATTTCTGAGCAAGCTGTTGATTTAATACTACATGAAGAAGGCAAGACTAATATTCAGTAACTGTGATGCAAATTAGTTGCATCTTTCTGAAAGTCTAGTGATTGCAGTATAACTCTTATTTTATTCAAACAATTGTTGATATCCTGGCTGCATTACAAAGTTGGGATTTTGGTCCATTTGCTTGTGTCAGCTGGATCAGCTTGTGGGAGCAAGCAGAGCTGATCCATTCAAATAATTGCATCAGGGTACTTCCCTGATGGTGTTTTTCAGAATGTAGATTTTGCACAATAGCTTTGTACATTAAACAAAGCTGTCAATAACAGTAATAGTGTTTGCCACTCTTTCTCTTCATCTGTATTTGCTAAGGTCCAGGTGCTTACTGGTATGCAAAGATACAAAAGACACTGGTCACATCCACTGCAGTAATCCACAGGCAGCAGTAAGATAACGAAAACTGAGACATCATGACTACAAGTTCAAAACGTTCCATTTATTCATATGAGAGAAAGAGTCATTGAGCCTAGACATGCACACAGACTTAGCACTTTCTCAAGATCACATCACTCTGAGCTGTGTTGTTCTCTGCGCTGCTCAACTCACAGCCTGTGAACTGCTACCTTCCTGTAGCAGGTCAGGGGATACACAGCTGCACACTTCAGCTAGAAAAAAGCCCCGAACATACACATTCTCATGCAGTTAGCTAGTTTTCAACAGAGTCTGCCGTTAAACATGGTGAACTAATTCCTGAATTTTGTCAGCGTCTCATCAAGATGTTTGCAATAAAAATAGTGAAATCATTATGGTTTTGTAACCAGTATCCTTCCTTTTAACTTTCTTTACAGTTACATATCTATTACCTCTTTATCATCTATCAAGGGCAACACAAGACCATCTGTGAAAGGTGGGTGATTTCCACAGAAAATGTTTCCTCCTTGCAGAGCAAGGCAAGGACAGACATTTAGCTCTTTCACTGGTGCACAGAAGTCACTCTGCCAGTCCTGAGTTTTATTTGCAATGTGCCATGTTGTTCAGTAAGGTAGGGTGTGGACAGGATGTACTCAGGGGAAAGAGGTCAAATAACATCTGAGGCATAAAGAGGTAGAGGGACTTGCAGGAGGGTACACACCCGAATATTTTCTTTTACAATAAATTAGGATATTATCGATATCTAGACTTGGAATTTGCACAGTTCAGGCATACAGCAGTCTGATGGGTCAGGTTCCTCAGGCAGATGTGTCACCTGTCAGGAGTGGAGTGCTACAGCAGAGATGTCTTTGTTGTGGAGTGGGAAGGTATCATGTGAGCCACAAAAGGCACTGATAGAATATCCCTCTGGATAAACAGGGAATAAATCACAAGCAGAAGCAGAAACCTGTCAGTCTGAGACAGCTCGTTTGGTCACTGGGATGTGCTTTCCACATTAATATCAATGGGGGGAAGCTTGTCAGATGTTCTGCTTGTGAAGCAGAGGGTGGCATTTTGCTCTAAGGGCAACTTCAAAAGGAGCAAAAATGTTGGTCTTTTTTTTTTTTCCTTTCAGTAAAAGAAATAGGTTAGAACAGAAAAAGGGCTTGAGTTTTCCACTGAAGAAAGAACATTGACAACCAAGAGATGCTTAGAAAAACAAAGAATACTGTTGGAAAACTATGTTTCTCTGGGTTTGACAGAATATGACTGTGTGTCAGGCACTGAGAGCAGGAGTGAGAGCACAGGGTGCTCTGTTCAAAGGGTGGGGTGGGGAATAATAGAGAGAGCAGGGGGATTCCTTCTGAAATAAACTCCACAACCTGCCTGCAACTCAGCAATAGTTCTTTCTGAGGCTGATTATACTTGCATAAAGGCATATGTTGAACGTCACCTAACAGACATACGCATAATTTAAGACAAACAAATAAAAATTTTCTATTTTCCATATCCCACTCTTTTGATTCCTGGAAATCTCTAAAACAGTATTAGTCAAGCTGTGGTCCATGCACCAGCACAGCCCTACAAGACATCACAAAACTCAACACTCATTTTGGAAAAATAAAAATCTAACTGTAGTGGGTCTGTCT